>JABACO010000005.1:5665281-5709737 GCA_013339895.1 Ephydatia muelleri
TGCAGTGTTGAGCATTCTTAGGGTGAAGCATTTGTTGAGAAGTTTTTCCTTTCCGCTGTTGGTACCAGGGTGGAGGGTTGAAAGTTTCGCATGTGTGTGTGTGTGTGTGTGTGTGTGTGTGTGTGTGTGTGTGTGTGTGTGTGTGTGTGTGTGTTGTGTGTGTGTGTGTGTGTGTGTGTGTGTGTGTGTGTGTGTGTGTGTGTGTGTCTGCAACATGTCTGTTGTTGAGTAAAATTGCGTGAAGTTTGGTAGGTTAATGTTTCAGAGACCATGCTGTAGTCTGGGGATGGTGACCATCTTGTAGACGATGGTTGGTTGAATGTGCTAGCAGCTAAGTGCCCACAAAACTGCTACATTTTGTTCTAATGTATCTTTATGGGGTAGTCACCATGTTTTATACCTTTGTCCAAAAAGCGTGCCGTAATCCTGCTTGTAATTTGTGCACTACCCACACGTGCACTACCCACACGTGCATGCACATACACACATGACACGCATACCTACAATCATAGGTCAATGGTCGAATCATCGACTGTGCATTCACTGTGGCCTTCAATCCAAAATATGAGAATCTTCTGCAAGCTGTAAAAGATGGCACAAGGGCAGGTTAGTTAGTTAGTGTGTGTGTGTGTGTCTGTGTGTCTGTGTGTGTCTGTGTGAGTGTGTGTCTGTGTGTGTGTCTGTGTGTCTGTGTGTTTATTGATGTGGGTTTTGAGTGTTGTATTTCATGCCTGTAATCGACAAAAACATTCTGAAGTAATAGCATTTGGCACGGGTCCTGCTGTCATAGTGATCCACCCCACCCTCCCCAGGGGTCATGGCGGCAGGCATTGATGCTCGTAGTGTGAGGTTGGGGAGCAGATCCAGGAGGCCATAGAGGCTTACGAGCTGGAGCTGGACGGCAAGACCTACCCCATCAAGGCCATTCGTAATCTGAACGGCCATTCAGTGGGACAATACCACATTCATGGAGGAAAGACTGTTCCTATTGTGAAAGGTGAACCTAATTATGTGGCTGTCTTGTCTGTGATGTGTTTGTGATGTGTGTGAGCGCATACACGAGTGAAAGAACGCACCAAAATATTGGAAGCGCTTAACTTTCGGCCGGATTGAGATAAAAAGAATCTAAGATCTGGAACTAACATTACATCATACAGATCAGGCGTATGTTCCAATGATTTAAGTTCTTCTCAATCCTGTCAAATATAAAGTGCTTTCAATATTTTGGTGCGTTCTTTCATAGACACCCAGTATGCAACTTTTGTGGGTGGTGAAGGGTGTTCTGAACATGTTGTGCAGTACATGTGTTAACCCCTACACAACCACCAATCTTGTGCAGGTGGGGATCAGACCAAGATGGAAGAAGGAGAATTCTACGCCATTGAGACCTTTGGCTCCACGGGGAAGGGTGTTGTCCATGACGACATGGAGTGCTCCCACTACATGAAGAACTTCGAGGCGGGTCACGTACCCCTCCGCCTCCAACGCTCCAAGCAGCTGCTCACCGTGATCAACCAGAACTTTGGCACTCTCGCGTTCTGCAGGCGTTGGCTAGATCGGTTGGGTCAGACCAAGTACCTGATGGCGCTGAAGAGTCTGTGTGAGGCGGGGATAGTGGAGGCTCACCCCCCTCTCTGTGACGTGAGAGGCTCCTACACGGCCCAGTACGAGCACACCATCCTGCTGAGACCCACCTGCAAGGAGGTCATCAGCAAAGGGAGTGATTTTTGATGCACCATGGTTTGGAGGGGGGGGGGGAGGGAGGTCTGTTAGCTGATCCCGTCTGTGCTGGGGGGGGGGGGGGGGGGGGTTTGTGGTACTGCTGTCATCATGTGTTTGTAACACACATTGCCGTGTGACATTGTGAAGCGTTTTTACAATCACACAATGAAGCCATTCTCATTTGTTAAAATTGGTTAAGAAATGAGGTTTTTCATAAAATATAACATGTGACATATGAAGGTACAAAAGAAATTAGAACTGTGCAAAGGAGTAATGCCTTCTTTTTTTGTGGACCCGCCCCACATATTCAGTGTTTAGAAAGAATCAGGACATAACACATAGCATAGGTTCAACTGTACACAAGACATTCAGAACACATTTAGACACAACACTTTGTTCTTGAGAAGGAGGGAGGGGTAAACACACAACACATACAAGATATGTCTACATTGAGGTGGCATTCCAAGGAGCCCATTCAGACAAGCTGCACTCGGTGAAGAGGCTGGGAGCGATGTCATGGGAGATGGGATCCTTGCAGAGGAGGGTGTGCCGCCCTCAGCCCCGCCTTCACTGCCATGTTGGGATGGAAGCCTCGCACAAGACTGGAGACCATGGCTCCCACAAAGCTGCAGTGGAGGTACCATAGCAATGCCAGCTAGTTCATACCCAACTCAATTAGTTGGGCTGCACTTGGTGATTTAACTAAATAACTACGTGACTCTCCTAATAACTACGTGACTCCTAATAACTACGTGACTCTCCTAATAACTAGGTGACTCCTAATAACTACGTGACTCCTAATAACTACGTGACTCTCCTAATAACTAGGTGACTCCTAATAACTACGTGACTCTCCTAATAACCAAACATACTGTATTTATCTGCCATGGCTGTTTATAAGGTCTGGTATGTGATACAAGCAATTCATTAACATTATAAATACATTTGTGTCTGAATTTATTAATTATCACACCTGCATTGGACTGCAATAGAAACATCGCACTTGTACAGGCCTATCAGGACCTAAATTATGTCCCTCTTGTGGCATAAAAAAGTAATTGTTCACTTGGCTGTTATTTAGTTAACCATTTACTGGGAAAAATCAAAGTATATATTATACATCATGTAAGGGTGATTACATAAGGCATGCTTGTACACGGGTGTCATTGACTCCACCCACTTGATCCATGGTAATTTCAAATACAAAGCTGTCCTTCATACGAGTTCTAATTATCAGTGCACTTACCTGTCCCCACACCCAGTGACATTGACCACACTGACAGGAAGTAGGTGTGGTGATGCTGGCGGGTAGTGCAGGAAGTGCACGCCCCCTTGTCTCCTTGACGCATACAACACTCCATCTTTACCCAGCTTCACAAAGATGTCAGGTACGTGGTTGGACAGAACAGAACACAGCGCCTTGGACTCTTCCAATTTTGCTTCGACCGACAGTTCTGAGGAATGGTAAAAGACATAGCACATATCCCAGGACAGGCAAAGGAAGAGCAATGCTTGCTTGGAGTACATGTGTTACATGTTTTACCATTCTGTTCACATCAATAATTGTACTGGAGAAATGTACAGATAATTAGAAACTCTGAGCCATTTAACTCCAGTACAATTATTGATGTGTTAGAATCATTATATTAAGGAACTTCCCAGCTCACAAAAAAAAAGAATACCGACCCTCATAGCTGATATGCAGGACACTGTCCCATGTGTGAACCATAACATCCTACAGCAGTGGTAGGAGAAGATGCATTTCCCACATGCAGCCCACACACACACACATGTATGTACCATGGCAGGCACCAGCACACACACACACATGTACGTACCATGGCAGGGGCACCAGCACACACCACATGTACGTACCATGGCAGGCACCAGCACACACACACACACTTACCAAGAGTGCTGGTGGTTGTAGCTGGTCTTCCAGTGAGGGCCGAATGCATTGCTCGCAATTCAGCCAGGTTTGGAGACATGTAGGTGACCTTGGAGTGACAGTCAACCATAAACGGCTTGGCAGCTTTTTCAAGTGTGGTCGGTTCAAAGAGAACTGGAGCATGTGGGCGGAAACATGCAGAGGTTGCTCATACGACATACAGTAGTCCTAGAACTCTGTCAAAACACAACACTTATTTGCTTGGATATGAAGCTGTGTCTAAACCATTCTCTATGCAAACAACGAATGCTTCAAACTCTACTAAGTAAGACAACATGCTTGAGTGTTCTGTGCCAGTGGTCCTATTTCATCTTTCCCTTCTCCTTATTTTTGATGCTTTATGTGTCCTTGGACCTCATTGCTATCCATTACGTACCAATGCATTGCACAGACAAGTGCACAACATTAAGCTGACTTGATCAGTGTTTACACATGAATTCAATTCCTTCCATCCTTCATGCATTCAATAACTAATAGAATCCAACCAAAGCCATGCTGCGTGGTACTCTTGCAATAAACCACACCCACCCAGTACTCAGGCAAAAAAACCACACCCACCTGGCACTCCGGCTAGCCAGCACGTGTCACACACAACTTGACGGCCTCTTGTGGAATATTTGAGTCAACAACAACGATGAAGCGCTTGTCAGCTGCTCTGTGAACCTCTTCAGCTGCAAGACAATGGAGGACATTGAGGTAACAAGAATGTAACCAGATCACAGGGGAAATAAAATGGCTAAAGGGATAGCGGATCATCAATCACACACCACACCGATCATTACATAATACACACAGAAATCAATAACTCTCAATAACAGCAATACAACAATAATAGCAATAACGATAAATAACCATCAAATAATAAATAGGATTATATTACGAATAAATCGTGAGGTAAGACCTTTGTACACTCCCACACTACACACACCCACACACACCACACCCCCAACACACTAGACCTACCCAGCTGACATCTATGAGGTCATGGATGTCCATGTCACCTATGGCGTATGTCATCTCCCCTGTGCAATCTAGGATGGCACAGTAGCTTGCCGTAGGAAGGTCTGGGGACTGGAGCACTCCGGTCAATTCCTGTGTTGAGTAAAGAGTGAATGAAGACTGGCTGGCATGGGGAGGAGGTAACGGAAGGGTGGCATGGGGAGGAGGTAATGGAAGGGTGGCGTGGGGAGGAGGTAATTGAAGCATCACATGACAAACACCCTTATCTACTGCAAGACACCACACCCCCATGGACCCTTATCTTCTGCAAGACACCACACCCCCATGACCCTTATCATCTGCAAGACACCACACCCCATGACCCGTATCATCTGCAAGACACCACACCCCATGACCCTTTCATCTGCAAGACACCACACCCCCTGGACCCTTATCATCTGCAAGACACCCCCATGACCCTTATCATTGCAAGACACCCCCCATGACCCTTATCATCTGCCAAGACACCACACCCCCATGACCCTTATCATCTGCAAGACACCCCATGACCCCTTATCATCTGCAAGACACCACACCCCCATGACCCTTATCATCTGCCAAGACACCACACACCCCATGACCCTTATCATCTGCCAAGCAAGGAACCCCCCCCCCCTGACCCTTATCATCTGCAAGACACCACACCACATGACCATTATCATCTGCCAGACACCCCCATGACCCTTATCATCTGCAAGACACCACACCCCCATGACCCTTATCATCTGCCAAGACACACACCCCCCATGACCCTTATCATCTGCAAGACACCACACCCCCATGACCCTTATCTTCTGCAAGACACCACACCCCCATGAATAGCAATGGAGTTTGAACCATATAACAGCTACAGTGTAATCTCGTCCCAAGATTCCCCATCTCTATCATGGATGCTTAGTCATGTGATGCAGTAAGGGATGAGGGTGGTTAGTCATGTGATGCAGGTAAGGGTGAGGGTGGTTAGTCATGTGATGCAGGTAAGGGGTGAGGGTGGTTAGTCATGTGATGCAGGTAAGGGGTGAGGGTGGTTAGTATTACGCATTGCATCATTATGATGTAATGTCTTGCACATGCGCATGTGTTTGTTCCTTTTTGAGAGTCACATGTGAGATGGAACTCATGTAGTTGACAGCCATTCTGTTAAGGATTTACATAGGCGTAGTCAGCAGGATGTCATTGAAGGCATGTCCAAATGCCCCAAACTCAAAGAAGCGCAGTCCGGTCGCTCAACCGTCTGAGTTCTTGGGTACCGGGGACGGGCATACATGGATCCAGAAGTTCAAAGGTCTTGCCGAGTTATATCAATGGGACAATACAGAAAGCTCATATGGCTGGACTGTAAGCTAAATGTGGGATCAGAGTAGCGGGTAACTAAGGAGGAGGAAGGGGAGGAGGTGTTGGTATACATGAACCCATCTAGGAAGAGACATAATGGAACTGAAATTTCTGAGCGCGCACACCTTTCTTTCCGCGACGTATTAAGCAGACCTTTGATCTAATTATATGTGTACTATTGTGTATTGTATCAGACAGTATGTAAATAGAGCTAATAGCAAAGGTTGTCAAGGGGAAGGAAGCAAGAGGATCACATTTTGCAAAATGGTGGCTACTGAAAATTGTGTGCTACACGCTAACCTTATTTAACTGATTCATGCACAGTACACTTGTATGCACACACAACCATGAATAACATTAAGCAGAGCATAATGCAGCAACCACTTCAGGATCATTGTTGGAGCTGGTTAATTCAAGCCAGATGATGCTTAGCAACGAACCTAATGAATGCCGCAAATGTAATCCACTTGACACGTCCATTGATGCAAGCAAGCGTGGGCGGTTTTAGCATATCATATTTTGCAGCTGCACAAAGAAACTAGCGCCAGTTGAACTGCATTCCAAAATTGGGGCAAAGATCATCGATTTATACCAGAGCTTTGCGTGCCTGTTACAAGTGCGACCAATGATTATTAACAATTAGTAATAGTAGGGTGTGAACACGTTACAGCTACAGGTAGGTTATATAAAACTGGTCCATTAGGCAGAGGGGTAGGCTTAGGGGTTAAATGAGGAGGAGGGTAGGCAGAATCCCCCCCCCCCCCCCCCCCCCCCCCCCATTATGATCATCGATGTAATTATGTTACGTGTAGCATGTGCATAGAATTTGATACAGGCCTTAGTATCTGCAGAGATAATATATAGAGGGATTGGAAACGAATCACGTGCGCCATAGACTTCAGCAATTTTAGCGCGCCTTATCCTCGAACGGAATTTAGCACCTACGCTGACCAAAAAAAGGGGCGGAATTGGGAAGAATTGGACACTTCAATACAAGTCTTGAATTTCACAAGGTAACGAAACATGCTCTCTGAAATAAAAAATAAAAAGTCGATAGACAATTGGCTGAAGATTCATAGAATACTTCTAGATTTGAATTTGTGTCATTATTTAACCATACAGAAAATGAATAGGCCTTTTTTTTTACTTTGGGGACAGAATCCGTGGATCTAGAAGACTTGTCCTCGTCATTGTTTGTGAATTTGATGTTCATAGTCTATTATGTGCCCATCGCTATGTTGTTTGCGTATAGTATCTTCAGAAACCTTGTGGTGGCTTTTGGGTATACTTACTCTCGGGGACAGCCGCGGCGTTGTGTTACGATGGTGGCTGATTTCGTTTTTTTTTCTTCTTAGAGCTATGTTGGTTGTGTGCCCATCGCATGTTTTTAAAGGTAAACCATGTCCGATTTTTTTCTGTGAATTTCTTCAAAGGTGATGGGCAAAAGAAAATTTAAGCTTCGGCGCATTAAAAACGCGGAGAAAAACGGAAGTTTGGTTGTCGCAATTCCCCGTGCAAAAGTGAATGTGCCTGTTGCAGAAGGTTTAACCTTGTCCTTGCCTGCTCCAGAGATAGTATCACCACAACCTGTTCAAGCTCCTGACCATAGTAATGATTCTAGTCATGATGAAACTCCAGATCATCCAGTAAGGCAATCACTATGTGTCTCCTTTCCGTTGTCCCATTTCACTGGTGGCTTGCTACAATCGTTAAACATGCTGAGTGAGAGAATATCAAGGGTAATACTTCCTCCATCCTGGGTGCCTATCAGATTTGATGGATCTCAGTTCTTTTCCATTTCAAAGTTGATAGAGCAAAAAAATCATGCGACAGGAATTGCAATGTCTCTTGTGATCGACAGTGACTTGCAATGGTCTGTTCACACTACACACAGGCAGTTGAGTACTCACAATTGTTCGCTGCTAAGTGAAGCACCAAAACTTCTCAACTCCATTGACAATGTATACGAGATCTTTGAACGGTTGGACCACACAACATTTTGTGCAGGTAATCCTGACCAAGATTTTGTGACTCTCTGGAACCAAAAAATGTTTTCTCTATATGGTTTTTCAGGTAATTGTGCATATTCCATTTAATCGGTGTTGAAACCTTTACCTAAACCCAATGTAGATAAACAGCCAGGATATTTGGATCATTCACTTTTTTCAAGCAATCCGACTGTTCGACACAATGACTGCTGCATTCTGCTTGCTGGCACTTCAGTTCGATGTCCTCCTTGTTCCAGCATTCGATCGATTTTGCGATCTCAACGATCTCGACTGAGAAGCAAATCTGAAAATACTAAGACTCATCACGAAAACTACAGGTAAGGGAGAATCATTGTTAAATCTGTACATAATCTGAACTATTGTTTTGTACAGATACCTATCTTTGCCTGAACTAGTTCACAGACTAGATGATCTTCAGCATAACTATCGCACTCTTAGTAGACAAGTGGCCAGACTTAAAGAAAGGATCGCATTTGTGACACAGAATGTGGGGATAACACTGGATGATGAGTCTGATCATTTCATCCGAGATACTGTAACATCAAGTGATGCCATTTCTCACATTCAAGATCTACCACGTGATTCATTCCAGTACGTGTTTTGGCAGCAGCAGGCAGAGGCAGCATCCAAATCTGATATGCGCAATATGCGCTGGCATCCTTTGATGATTCGCTGGTGTCTCTATTTGCGATACAGGTAAGAATGATAGTACGACATTTAGTCTGTTCATTGCTTGCATAAGGGTTCATATTACATACCTCTACTTAGATCAAGTGGTGCATATGAAGCCTTGCGGGAGTCTGGATGTATAAAGCTGCCCTCCCAAAGAACACTAAGAGACTATACCCATTACACTAAGGCCTCACTGGGTTTCTCGTCAGAAGCAGATCAAATGTTAATGGATGCTGCTAAACCTGACCACTGTCCAGAGAGGGAGAAGCATGTCTTCTTATTTCTTGATGAGATGCACATACGAGAGGATCTTGTGTTTGATAAACACTCAGGTAACCTTATTGGGTTCACAGATTTAGGAGACATCAGCAACCACCTCTCAAGATTTGAGCATTCATTTGAAGAAGATGGATCAAATCAGCTTCAGCTAGCTAAGACAATGCTTGTCTTCATGGTTCGAGGCCTTTTCTCAAAACTGCAGTTTCCGTATGTTCAGTTTTCTTGTACTGCACTGAGTGGTGTCCATATGTACGATCCTTTCTGGGAAGCTGTTGAACGTTTAGAAAATATGGAATTAAAGGTATATCTGTTTCGTGTTCAAAATCATTATGGTGCATGTTGAATTTTATTTTGCTTCAAAGGTCATGGGTGTTACAATGGATGGAGCTTCAGCAAACAGAAAGTTGATGAAATTGCACAGGGGTGCATCAGATGCAACTGACATTGTTTACAAGGTCTATAACCCTTTTTCTGAAGAGAAGCGTCACCTTTATTTCATATCGGATCCCCCCCATCTGGTTAAAACAATGAGAAACTGTTTAAACAAGAGAAGATTCTGGGTAAGCATTGATGAAATGAGACCCATTACATGTATAAGTACAGTTGAAAATGCACGATCATCAATACTGAGGTTCCTATATAAATTTTAGTGTAAGTAAATTGTATTGTAGTGCAATGGAAAACCAATGCTATGGGACCATCTGAAGCACCTCTATGAAACGGACACAGCACCAGGTGTGGGCACACGAATGATACCAAAGCTGAAATACGAACATGTAAACCTAACTCCATTCTCAAAAATGAGAGTCGATCTAGCAGCACAGGCAAGTTCTGATAATAAGTGTTCTAATAATATATTTACATGTATACACACCAATGCACACATACATGCATGCATAAATTTTGTAGGTTCTAAGTGAAACAGTTTCCAAAGGTTTACTCCTAGTCTGTGGAGAGGAGGCTTCAGAGACATCTCATTTTGTACACATGGCTGACAAATTTTTTGATGCGTTGAATGTCCACAACTTTTCACATGGAGTCAGACGTTTGAAGCCTTTCCAACTTCCTTATACCTCAAGTACAGATATGCGCCTCGAGGTACATCAATATTTACAAGATCAGATGCCTTCATGTACATTGTGTTCTTATCTACTCTATACCCTATGAAGTGGCTGGAGACAGACTTCTTAGGCTACTTAAAGGACTGGGAGAATTCTGTGAAGCTAAGGGAAGGGTTTACAAAGGCTGAGAGGAACAAAATGCTGATTAGTGCAGAAACATTATATGGTCTCCAAGTGACATGTAAGTGTTTTCTTCTTATACTTGCACTGTATTATCGAAGCTGTATTTTGTCGCTACTAGGCAAGTCATTTGTTGAGTTAGTGAGGTATTTATTCACTGTTCCTGGTGTGCAATGCTTTTTGAGTCAGCGTTTGAGTCAAGACCCACTGGAACGCTTTTTTGGGGCACAGAGGCAACGAGGGTGTGTGAATGACAATCCAAATGTTGCCGAGTTTGCAAAGAATACCCAAACTATCAGAGTGGTCAATTTGTGCTGCCAAGGAGTGAAAAGAGGAAATTGTCGAGGTGGTGATGCAGAACTTCCTATGGAGCAACCCATGCCTAAGCGTCATAGAAGACAGTCATCAAGAGTAAACCAAATGACAAATGTGGAAACTACAGCACTGCATACACCAGGTATGTGCATCATGCTACAATCTCATGTCTTTACCCCATGCATGCATATATAATAATTCTAGGGACTGTTGATGGAATTCTGTTGAACGGCATCCATGCACTTCTAGCAGAAAAGTCTTTCTATATTTCAGCAAGACCTGCACAGTTAGCACTAAATATAGCTTCATCACTACTTCAATGGGCCCCCAATCACTCATCAGACATTGGGCTATTTGAGAATGAAGTGAAGAAGTTGTTGTCAAGTTGCCTATCAACACAAAGTAAACTGAAAGGGTTCAAACCTGAAATCTGGCAGAAGTACCATCAAATCCGTACATCAGATTCTTACCAAAGTCTATGGCACACATTCATCAAGACCAGTGTGAGCATTGCTATACCATCCCCAATGTTTCTTCAGTATGTTGGGCATCATGCTTTCAAAGAGCTTATCAAAGAGCATTTCCCAATCAGATCATCAAAAGAGCTGAATATGCAGATGAATCTAACATATGAAGAACTAAATGGCATTCGGTATGCTGCTGGGTTTGTCCCCAGGGCTATTAAAAAAAAGCTCCAGAATAAAAAGAAAAAGTTGGATAACCCACTAAACAAAGATTGCCTCCTATGCTTGGAAGAACTTATGTCTGGCGATGGAGATACAGAACTTTCTTCTGCCGATTGGGTTAACAGCATAAACCGTGGTGGTCTTATATGCGTGAATGACATGACCTTTGAACTGTTTTAAGTATGGAGCTTGAACTGCGTTCCCATCTCAAGATCAACCCAACACACCTGGGGGATGAGGTTGTAGTACGAATCACTGAAAGTGAGGATGTTCTCTTTTTATGGTCAATAATCAGCGCATCATGGGACAATGATTGCAGCACTGCACTTCTTAAGAAGATAGCTAAAATGTGGACCACAGTTCGTGGTTTTTCCTATGCCAGTGCATGGGTAGAAAAGATGAAGGTTGCCCAGCAAAAAACTACACAAAAATCTAAAGGCCTCAGGAAAACTCTTTAGTTAATTTAATTATTTCGTCTGTTGTGCTATAGTATGGATTCGTTCCTTTTATGGTCCGTTCGAGGATTGCGCGCGTTAATTCGTGTTGATTGATCCCGTTTCCAATCCCTCTATATATTATCTCTGGTATCTGTCTTGTATAATTTCCATGATATCTTCTATATATAGATTGAAAACTGGCATGAGCTCATTCGCATGCGCTGTGGACACTTCCATGAAACAATGTCAGCCCACCAGGCTTCTTATGCTGAACCAGAGCGAGAGAAGGAAGCGAGGAGCAGCCCTCGACTATTGCTGGTTTCCTCCTTGCTCACAAGATGAACACAGCTGTTCCAGCGATTCACGAACACCAAGCCCCTTTGTAGTTGCGAGTGCCCCCAATAGTACACCGTCCCATCCTCCCACATCCCAATAGTACACCGTCCCATCCTCCCACATCCCAATAGTACACCGTCCCATCCTCCCACATCCCAATAGTACACCGTCCCATCCTCCCACATCCCAATAGTACACCGTCCCATCCTCCCACATCCCCATAGTACACCGTCCCATCCTCCCACATCCCAATAGTACACCGTCCCATCCTCCCACATCCCAATAGTACACCGTCCCATCCTCCCACATCCCAATAGTACACCGTCCCATCCTCCCACATCCCAATACTACACCGTCCCATCCTCCCACATCCCAATAGTACACCGTCCCATCCTCCCACATCCCAATAGTACACCGTCCCATCCTCCCACATCCCAATAGTACACCGTCCCATCCTCCCACATCCCAATACTACACCGTCCCATCCTCCCACATCCCAATAGTACACCGTCCCATCCTCCCACATCCCAATAGTACACCGTCCCATCCTCCCACATCCCAATAGTACACCGTCCCATCCTCAGGCACATGAAATGCATTCGCGGAAGGTGTTTGTAGGAGGTCTGCCACCTGATATGGACCAAGACGAAATAATAGAACACATTTTACTGTATGGACCTCTCACTGTGGGTTGGCCGTATAAGGCTAAGTTCAAAGCTGCATATTTCCCTCATAAAGGGTATGCCTTCCTCATGTTCAGAGAGGAGATATCGGCTAGTGTCAGTGAGGAAGAGAAGCTTTACGTATTTGTATCCAGTCTAACTCAGATCAATAAGAAGGCGCAGATTTGTCCGTGGAACATAGCTGACAGCAGCTTCATCATGGACCATTCACAGCCCATTGACCTCCGAAAGACCATCTTCGTAGGGGGTGTGCCACCCCCCCCCTTAAGAACTGGCAGACATCTTACACTCCTTGTATGGAAATGTCAGCTATGCTGGCATCGACGTGGACCCAGAGCTGAAGTATCTTAAAGGCTCTGGGCGGGTCACATTTTTATCATGCTTGAACTTCAAGATAGCTTTGTCTCGGAGATTTATTCAAGTCACATATGGAGAAATAAAGGTTGAAGTGTAGCCCTATGTTTTAGATGACCAGATGTGTGATACGTGCCTACGTGTGCCGGCTCCATACTTCTGTGCTAACATCCACTGCTTGTGCTACTACTGTGAGCACCGCTGGACCAGTGTACACTCTGCACCCGCTACCCAGACTCACGGTTGCATTGTAAAGGCAAAAGGCGATCGTCCAAGGACATTCACCTTCTACCCTGGTCACCTTCTACCCTGGTCACCTTCTACCCTGGTCACCTTCTACCCTGGTCACCTTCTACCCTGGTCATCATCAGGCTCGTGGCTCAGGGCTGTCTTGATCACCTGGTCTCAACCGTTTTCTGACTCTCGCAGTGTGCATCACGCTATCATTCTATTCTTGTAACTTCCAGCTGTTTGTATGCTATCCTAATTTGGCAAATATACCTATTTCTTTGGCATGAGATGGTAGGCATGAGGTGTGCATCCAACACACATACTTGTGGCTGTTCACACATTGATGCATTGAAAGAAGAGCTCGCAATACGGGCTCACTCCCAATCCGAAGATCTCGCAAGTGGGTTTGCCATGTCGCGATTTGTGACATTGTTGGAGGAAGATTGCGATCTTGCGATCAGAGTGCGTAGGAGTGGCCCAAAAACACTTAACGACGCTGTCCAAGAGGCAATCCTGTCCAAGAGGCAATCCTGTCCAAGAGGCAATCCTGTCCAAGAGGCAACCCGGCTGGAGTGCATCAATCATGCTGTCCACAAGAGAAATGCCCACGTGAGTGCAGTTAACCTTGATAAGGGGTTATCACCACAGGTAGCAGACCTGGCAAAGAGCATTCAGGCACTGGCAGAAGGAAGCAGGACTGAAAATCTCACAGGAATAGAACTTTGCCACTGTGAAGAGCTCACTGAATGAACATGAAAACTGCCTGCACCAACTGGAATCTGCCAATAATGGTCCAGCACCCAGAAACAAGGCTGTTTCAAGTGCGGATGGTTTGGCCATCTAGCTAAGAACTGTGGCACTAAAACGCATGATACCATGTCAAGCGATCACCATTATGGGTATCCTTGTGAAGCTATTGGGGGGGGGGGGGGGGGGGGGGGGGGGGGGGGGGGGGGGGTCAGGCATAGTAATGGAAATGGTCGTATAATTCCCAGTAAGGATCCTGGAAACTGTTTTGTTCAAGGCTATCTCGCCAACATACCTGTCAGTTTTTTAGTTGACACAGGAGCTGATGTCACAGTTGTCAGGAGTGATGTTTGGGAGGGAACTGAAGGTGGAGAGTTAGATGCATGGGAAGGAATGGAGAGGTGAATTGATGCATCTGGGCACCCCATGAGAGTGATGGGAATGAAAGTGACATCACTCAGACTTGGGGATGGGGAGTTCACACATCCAGTTATCGTGGTGGAGGGTTCACCTATGGAGGCACTTCTGGGAATGGATTTTATCCAACAAAATGGCTGCGTGTTAGACCTCGCTGCAGGAAAAATCGTAGTCAGGAGTAAACCAGGCAAGACACTGCCCCTGCAAGGAAAAGCACCAAAATGCGGAATGCACCACTGCGTGTGTCACAATTAACGGACACCATCAAAATTCCACCCTTTCCTGAAGTGGACGTTTGTGGAGTATTTGTGGGAGATTTGGAGCAAGGGCCTTGGCTGATAGACTCCACAAATGTGTCTAAGAAGGCAGTCTAGGTCGCAAATGCCCGTGTTATACCTAAGAATGGGACAGTATCTGATGAATTCCAGCAGTCAGCCAGTGACAGTGCATAGTGGGGACTCCTTAGCAAAGATGGAGCTACTGAAGAGCAGTGACGGAGTGGCTATTGGATGTTTGAGCACAGAGGAGTGTTGTGAGTCCATCAGTACACGCACAGAGGAGTGTTGTGAGTCCATCAGTACACGCACAGAGGAGTGTTGTGAGTTCATCAGTACACGCATCACACCAGAGAAAGAGGCCAAACTCTGGGAACTATCACAAAGGATTATAGGGGGGGCGCTCCCTAACACCTTTAGAAGAGACACCAGCGATATTACAATTAAAGAGCGAGAACAAAGAATTTCGAAGGCAACTCGAATTGATGCGCAACGAGACGGCCTATATACGAGGCATTTTGAAGAGGCATGAAATAGAACTAAGAGTGCTACGTGGCACATCTTATGACGGATCACTCATTTGGAAAGTTCATCCAATAAGCACCTTGTTCATGGAGGATCCAGCGAAAAAAGATCTGGCAGATGCGTACTACTCTGGCAGAGAAATCTTTTCATTACCATTTTACAGCGGCAGGTAAATAATTGATGGGGATACCACCTAAATTGATAAATTTTTTATTTTATTTCAGATATGGATACAGGTACAATTTGGGAGCTATCATCAATCCAAGACAGGGCAACATGAGAATCTTTTTAATGTTAAATCACGGCGAGCACGATGCTCTACTGCCCTGGCCCTTGGAGTTCAACAGTACTGTGACAATCATTCCGCCCACCGGAAGCACAGAGCATCCCATATTACTAGACATGGAGGCGAGATCTATGAAGTCACCGCAACCGCATGTTCCTGTAACATACAAGTATTCACTTGTTTTGAGTTTAGAGAAGCTTTGCAAGTTCGCAACACGTGACACGCTCTATATAAGGGGTGTTGTCGAAGAGGCTGAAGTATGGTCATCATCTGACTCGGATGAACTATAATTCAATTGTATTGTATTGTGTGATGGTGCAATCCCTAATATTAGAATTTGGTCTTAGGGGTGCAATCCCTAATATTAGAGACATGTATATTTCTATATAGAATCATCACCTGCGCAGGCATAATGAGCACTAAGATATATTGTAATACTTGTGGCAGATATACATGTGACATACTAACACCAAAGTGTGTCGACTGTTACATATTGCCAGAGTATAAATATGTAGATAAAGCACCATGGATTAAAGAAATAGACACGAACAATGAGCTATTTCTACCAAGATGTAATAAATGTAACAAACACAGGGGACTCAGTTCAGTAGAGAGAAAGCGTGTATTTGATCTGCTGGTTAAGAGTGAGCCAGTATTTCCTCACAAGAACGAAATAGGCAAAACTAAAGTACTGCAACACCAAATCCACACTGGAGAGGCTCAACCAGTTTGACAGAGACATCGGTGAACCCCTTCCATCAGCGAGAGGAGAGCAGGAGGGTGCTAAAGGATATGCTGGACAAGAACATCATTCGCTCATCGTCGAGTCCTTGGGCATCCACAGTAGTTTTGGTGAAAAAGAAGGATGGGTCGCTATGTTTCTGTGTTGATTTCCGGAAATTCAACTCACTGACACGGAAAGATGCATATGCCAAGGATTGACAATAGACTCAACTCTTTGGCAGACTCGAAGTGGTTCACTACCCTCGACCTGGCTAGCGGATACTGGCAAGTTGAGTTACGTCCCAAAGACAAGGAGAAAAAGGCATTCTGCACACGTGATGGCCACTTCGAGTTTAATGTGATGCCATTTGGATTATGTAATGCTCCGGTCACATTCCAAAGGCTCATGGATCTCGTACTGGCTGGGGTACAATAGTCATCTTGCCTTGTATACTTAGATGATATTATCATCATGAGGGATCGTTTGAGGAGCACCTGGATAACTTAGGCACACTACAAGCGGCAGGACTCGCACTGAATCCAGAGAAGTGCAGGTTCTTCCAGAAAGAAGTACACTATCTGGGACACATAGTTTCCGAGCAACATCAACCTGCTTGCCTACACCAACCTTGGTGGAGTTACAAGGATTTCTTGGTCTGGCAAACTATTGCAGACATTTCATTCATGGGTATGCTAAGACGCGGCATTGACGCTGTTAGGATATGTATTTGGGGTTTGGGGTCGCGCCAAAGGCGCGAGGGACCAGGTCAATTTGCACCCGAAATCCGAATCTGGTGTCAAAAAGCACCCGTCTTACACTAAAATTTTTTAGCAATGTTTCGTGAATGAATGACCACTAGGACGAGGGCACCTTCGTCGCCATACTCGGCGCCATATTATAAATCCTGAAGTTGCCAAGCCTTTGCATGAGCTATCCAGAAAAGGAAATGAGTTCAAGTGGATAAAGGACTGTGGAAGTGCTTTTAGCGTGCTAAAGACAAAGCTCACTTCACCCCCCATTTTAGCATATCCTAAAATGCGGCAGTATTGCACTGTTAGGATATGTATTGGGGTTTAGGGTTTAGGGTTTAGGGTTGTGCCGAAGGCGCGAGCACTAGGTCAACTTGCACCCCGGAATCCGAATCCGGTGTCAAAAAACACCCGTCAAGCACCAAATTTTTTTTCGCCCATGAACAACCACTGGACGAGGGCACCTTTGGCGCCATACATGTACAACAAAGCCTGACAGCTCCAAAACCTTCATCCTGGATACAGATGCCAGCAACCACAGGCTAGGAGCAGTACTATCTCAAATCCATGATGGAAAAGAATGAGTTGTTTGTTTTGACAGTAGACTACTCAGTAAGGAAGAGCGGAACTATTGTGTGACTTGGAGAGAGCTGCTGGCAGTTGTGGTGTTCACAAATAAGTTTCGTCCCTACCTGTTGGGCAGACCATTTCACCTCCGAACAGATCATGGCTCACTTCTGTGGCTACATAACTTCAAAGAGCCAGAGGGCCAACTTGCAAGGTGGATCGAGAAGCTTCAGGAGTTCAACTATTAGATAGGACACCAAGAAGGTCGCTGTCATAGCAATTCCCTCTCCCGTATTACTTGCAACCAACACAAGTGCCCTGTACATACATGTAGTATAACGCAGACTGCATGTGAGATTGCAGTGACACCTGTTGTACTACCTGAGGCTGCGTCAGACAAGGATATCTCCAACTTGCAGTTGCAGGATCATGACATTGGACCAGTTTTAAGGCAATACAAGGAAAGTGCGGAGCAGCCAGAAGTTGAACAGACAAAAGGGTTTAGTCCTGCAACACGGGCCCTATTCCAACAATGGACACAGTTAAAATTAAAAGAAGGAATCCTGTATCGGCAGTTCAAAAGCCAAGATGGAAGTTCAAGCCGATTGCAGTTGATTGTCCCAAAGGGTCTCAGAGAGAAGGTGCTAAGACAGCTGCATGAAGGCCCAGCTGGAGGTCACTTTGGGGAAGACAAAACACTGCATAGGTTGCGGGAACGATTCTATTGGCCAGGCCATCAAAAAAATGTAGCCAACTGGTGTCACACTTGCAAGGATTGTGCTGCCAGAAAAGGTCCAGCACCCAAAAGGAGAGCCCTATAAAGGTTGGATCCCCATTGCAGATGGTGCAATTGATTTCCTTGGCCCATTTGTGGAGGTCTGAAGAGGGTAACCGATACATCCTTGTGGTGGGAGATCACTTCACAAAGTACATGTCAGCATACGTCCTCCCCAGTCAGGAAGCTAAGACTGTAGCAGCGAGAATCCTTGTAGAAGAATACTTCTGTCAGAATGGATTCCCGGAACAGCTCCATTCAGATCGGGGACCACAATTTGAATCAGACGTAATTACTGAGTTGTGCAAAGCCATGAGTATCCAGAAGACCAGAACTACACCCATACCATCCTGCCTGCAATGGAGAGATAGAGAGGCTTAATAAGACACTGTGTGACATCCTGGCTACTGCGTTGGAAGGCTGCCACTTCACCTGGGGTAGGCATGTCAAGTTGGCCTGCTTTGCATACAACACAAGTGTGCATGCTTCAACTGGCTATACACCTTTCTACCTTATGCATGGGTATGAGGCCAGTGGACATCTTGTGTGGAACACCCCAGCAGGACATCTTGTGTGGAACACCCCAGCAAGACATCTTGTGTGGAACACCCCAGCAGGACATCTTGTGTGGAACACCCCAGCAGGACATCTTGTGTGGAACACCCCAGCAGGACATCTTGTGTGGAACACCCCAACAAGACATCTTGTGTGGAACACCCCAGCAGGACATCTTGTGTGGAACACCCCAGCAGGACAATATCTCACATAGTGAATATGTTGCCAAAGTACAGAAGGGGTTAGGAGATGTGTTTGATAAAGTTTGGGAAAAGACAGGACAAAGTCAGGTACGACAAAAAGCATACTATGACAGAAAGGTTCATGGCGAAAGGTTCAATACAGGTGACTTAGTGTGGCTGTGAAACCCTGCTGTCTCAAGAAAGAAAGGATTTAACTGCAGAAAGTTACACAGAGCCTGGCAAGGACCGATTGAAATTATCAAGCAGCTCTCTGGTGCTACTTACAGGATCCAGCACACAGCAAAGAGAAGGCAACGTGAGGTGGTTCATCACTTTCATCGCCTCAAGCCTTGTAACCCGGCTGTCCACCTTCATGAGGTTGTTCAGCCAGTCGAGACAACACTAGAGTCACCTGTCAATGAACAGACCCTAATACAAATGCTGACAATCTGGATGTAGAAGAAGATGATGAGGCACCAATTCTACTAGCAAATGAGGAGGAACAATCAAGTAGACGAGACATGGCTCCGGATATTGGAATTTCTGGGCAGTCGCCTGAGGAGAACCAAGTGGAAGACAACATGGAGGCTGACAATGCCCAAGGGATGCCTGAGACAAATATAGCGGATTCAGATTGTTCATCCACACCTGCTGATCCAGTGCAAGGTGCTGCTAACCCTCTAGAGCAGAGATGGTACCCGCTTAGAGATCGAAAGAGACCTAACTGGTTTGGCAAATTCGTTACCCACTAAGTGGATATGAGGACGTATCCAATAGGAGGGAGAGCTATGTAACGGATTGCATCATTATGATGTAATGTCTTGCACATGCGCGTGTGTTGGTTGTTCCTTTTTGAGAGTCACATGTGAGATGGAACTCATGTAGCTGACGGCCATTGGGTCAAGCCACATCAGGACAATCAAAATTTTACATGACTTGCACAATCTTTTCCAAAATTAATTGACATGCACTTATGATTGATAAGAGCTAAAATGCAAATTTGGGAGTCTCCAGCACTTAGCACTTTCAAATTAGCCCTTGTTAAACACATGACCTTTTGGGCTGCACTGTGTAAACAGAGGGGGTGTTTCTAGTTATAAATCCCTGTGTAATTTGTATTTGGGTGAGTACAGTATGCCAAATCATAGTGTGCCATGTGATCTTAATTGTTGCCTGCTAGTTTTTAATAACCATTAATGAACTGTTTTTCAAGCACCATTTGAAGTGTATCATGTTCATTTGGGAAATTGTAAAAAGTGTAAGAAGATCAAATCAAATAATTTATATCCACATCACCCTTGATCCTTGAGCTAGCTGAATCAGCAACAAACACTTAGGGACCTCTAAGGGTTTTGGAGATATGATGTTCTAAAAGGGAAGGATCCAAATGTTGTGATCCTTCACCATTGTTTACTTCCTTATAAGGCAATTGGTAGCACTTCTGTGGGCAATGGTTTACATAGTGGTTTCACACACTTAAAACCAATGATAGCTATGAATCAATCTATCGTTGATTTGTCTAGGAGATAGAGCCTTCCCTTTTGTTCATCAACCTTTTCACACAGCAGCGTCTTTGTGCGCTTGTGAAGTTGGCCGCTTCCTTATTGCGTCTCTATGTGCGCGTTTTTGTGTGAATGTAGCCGTCTTTTTATCCTATAACTTCGCGCCGCTTCGTTTGAAGCTTATAAATTAGGTCAACTGTAGCACCTTGCGCATTTGTGCTTTGGAGATGGCTGTTCGTTGTAGTTGCTCGCTTGGTGAGATTTTGTCGGAAAAATGTGAGGCTGAAACTGTTCAAGAGGTTACAAATGATGAAAAGAGGCTGTTGCATTTGAGAACTGGACACAATGTAGCAGACATTTGTACTTTACACAGGAAAGTGTACCTACAGCATTACTCATGGACCCAAAAAAAGTGCTGTGATCCTCTGGATCATCATCCAACAAAGGCGGTAACTCGTAGTCTCCGAGTCATAACAGACAAGATGGCAGAGAGGTGGAGTACAGATGAAGTCACATTAGTTCCGGGAAATAAGTTATGTACCCTCTGTAGGAAAAGCGTGTGCCATGATCCATCTGAACAAGAAGATGCTGGCTCGACAACACTTATAGTCAAGGCTTAATGGATGATGATCAGCTTTTCAGCCTTATTAGTCAACATAGGAGAGTCACCTATTGACAAAAGGAAGATAGGACATGGAAAAAGATATTCAGAAGATACATGTACACCCCTGTAAAATAAATGATAAATAAAAGACAATATTTTGTTCATGTGCTCAACAGATATTTTGATGAAGGCTAACCCAAACACACCCACTGGTCGAGTTTACCACTTGACATGTGCCGAAGCTGCAGAAGCATCACGCCTACTTCGATTAAAGTGTTTTTAGGTTTCTACTTATTCATTGTTTATTAGTTAGTATCATAACTGTTTAACCACTACACTATTGTATATAGGATGTACATATTTGGTGACTTGTCTAGCAAGTTCACTATTTAATATACAGCCACCTTCATGCAGGCTACTGCCTTGTATTTTAAGCATGGTTTAACAGCTCAATATATTGACAGAACGGTTAATCTAAACTTCATGAACAATATGTAGTGGTTAAACAGTTATGATACTAACTAATACACAATGAATAAGTAGAAACCTAAAAACACTTTAATCGAAGTAGGCGTGATGCTTCTGCAGCTTCGGCACATGTCAAGTGGTAAACTCGACCAGTGGGTGTGTTTGGGTTAGCCTTCATCAAAATATCTGTTGAGCCCATGATCAATATATCATCTTTTATTGGGAATGAAAATGAAGGTGAGGGCCCTGCTGGATGTAGAAACTTCATCTTAGCTTCATTTCTGTCATGGAATGTTTCTACAACCAAAGCAAGCCACCAAGCATCACCGTATATGCAAATTGCATATGTGCCACTATTTAGAGATTGTATATGGAAGGGATCCCGATGATCTGAAACCTTTACAACCTCACTAAACAGGGAATTGGAGTATTCTTTTACCCGTAGTTTCGTTGTGCTACCATCCAGAGGGTAATAAGCATGATAGGAGTGTGTTCCTTCTATGGTGATTGATGATTCCAGCCGTTCATGAAGAAGGTCCTCCTCTGTTAGAACTTCAGTCTTATCGACATATTCAAATGTTGTTGATAGGATCGCTTCTTTGGCCCATTCATACAGCTGCTTAGGCGTCTGGATTTGACCATCAAGAGGCCTCTGTAGGCTAGCTCTTGCTGCCTGACGCTTAAGTGTTCCCCCTATTCCGTCAGGAGCACCTTTGCCATGGGCAGTGGCAAAAAAAATGCCACTCTGCCTCAATCATAAAATCTTTCATATGAAAGGCTAGGTTAACAAAGTTTTTCTTATTCTTGTATTGGGCGGCAGCTCCATCTGTAAAATAGTACACCTTCTTCAACTTCAGAATCCCATTCAGAAACCCAAGGAATTTCTTTGCAAAACAGTGCACTGCAACTGCTTCATGTGCCAGGCAGTCAGAGATGACTACATAGCTTAAAGAATGAATACCTGGCAGAGGATCAACTCTCTTGGACTGCCCATTATAGTACACAACAAATGGATGAACAGTAGCTTGATCATTGTTCCAATGGAACCCCTGCACAGCATCCTGGATGATGAAAGTATAGTTCTCCGAAAAGTCTCCCTGAATAACTGCCTCACCTTCCTTTAGGTCACATTTCAGCTGTGCGAGGAATGAGGCTTGCTCCTTTGCAATAAAATCATGCCTTTTTAGCTTCAGAAGCCGATGCAGCAATGACTCTACAAACACATCAGTAGGCTCGGTGATAGTAATGAGAGTTGTGTGGTCTACAGAAACCCATGATTTGTATGTCAATTCATCCATGCCTTGCTCATCAAATGCACTTAGTAGTGTCTTCCTTAAATTTGACACCTTCTGGCAAAAGTAGCACTCATCATTGTTGTCTTCAGAACAGTAGCTGCAGCTATTTAGAGAATTCTCACTACACAGCAAGCAACTACCTAAATGACAATCAGGGAGAGCAGGGTTGCACAGCACACTGGAAAGTAGGTGTTTATATGTGACAGTGCCATACTGCGCCTTGAACACTTCCAGGGTTTGAATCATCGATCCCTCAATCATCAATTTAACATTTTGGTGAAGGGTGCAAACACATACATTATGTGTACCACCAGCACCAGCCAGCACCACATTCTTGGGTCTCAGCTCCTTGAATTTAGACAGGCCAACTTTTATCCCACCATTTTCGTCTTTGAACTGTTTGTAGGCGTCATTCAAATTGAAGAGCAATAGTCTCTTTTGAACATGCTTTCTGGTTCCATTGATGACCATAGACACATAGTCCTTTTTTCCAGGCATCATGCGGCTAATACTGTCCTGTTGGTAAAATTGCACTACCAGTTGCTTTATTGCATCAGGTAATGCTTTTCCTTGTCTAGGGTTTGGTGTTGCCATGACTCCATCGGATTCTACTAATCTTTTAGACAGCTGGGCCATATGGTAGCTTGCACCAAACTCTGCCTCCATTCTCCTTGTGGTCCAGGATTGTGGCAAGATTGTGAGTATCTGAATCTTCTCACTGAATTTTTCTGATGTGTCGAACTTCTGCTTTAGGCTATGTATCATTTCATTGAACTCAGCTTCCACTTTAGATGGTTCCAGTTTTAGCTTTTTTCTGATGCTTCCCTCAATACTTCTCATTTTATCTTCCGAATATCTTTTTCCATGTCCTATCTTCCTTTTGTCGATGGGTGACTCTCCTATGTTGACTAATAAGGCTGAAAGCTGATCAGTGATGTCACCTCCATCATCCACTATGCCTTCACCTTCACTATAAGTGTTGTCTTCATGACCAGCATCTTCTTGTTCAGATGGATCATGGCACACGCTTTTCCTACAGAGGGTACATAACTTATTTCCCGGAACTAATGTGACTTCATCTGTACTCCACCTCTCTGCCATCTTGTCTGTTATGACTCGGAGACTACGAGTTACCGCCTTTGTTGGATGATGATCCAGAGGATCACAGCACTTTTTTTGGGTCCATGAGTAATGCTGTAGGTACACTTTCCTGTGTAAAGTACAAATGTCTGCTACATTGTGTCCAGTTCTCAAATGCAACAGCCTCTTTTCATCATTTGTAACCTCTTGAACAGTTTCAGCCTCACATTTTTCCGACAAAATCTCACCAAGCGAGCAACTACAACGAACAGCCATCTCCAAAGCACAAATGCGCAAGGTGCTACAGTTGACCTAATTTATAAGCTTCAAACGAAGCGGCGCGAAGTTATAGGATAAAAAGACGGCTACATTCACACAAAAACGCGCACATAGAGACGCAATAAGGAAGCGGCCAACTTCACAAGCGCACAAAGACGCTGCTGTGTGAAAAGGTTGATGAACAAAAGGGAAGGCTCTATCTCCTAGACAAATCAACGATAGATTGATTCATAGCTATCATTGGTTTTAAGTGTGTGAAACCACTATGTAAACCATTGCCCACAGAAGTGCTACCAATTGCCTTATAAGGAAGTAAACAATGGTGAAGGATCACAACATTTGGATCCTTCCCTTTTAGAACATCATATCTCCAAAACCCTTAGAGGTCCCTAAGTGTTTGTTGCTGATTCAGCTAGCTCAAGGATCAAGGGTGATGTGGATATAAATTATTTGATTTGATCTTCTTACACTTTTTACAATTTCCCAAATGAACATGATACACTTCAAATGGTGCTTGAAAAACAGTTCATTAATGGTTATTAAAAACTAGCAGGCAACAATTAAGATCACATGGCACACTATGATTTGGCATACTGTACTCACCCAAATACAAATTACACAGGGATTTATAACTAGAAACACCCCCTCTGTTTACACAGTGCAGCCCAAAAGGTCATGTGTTTAACAAGGGCTAATTTGAAAGTGCTAAGTGCTGGAGACTCCCAAATTTGCATTTTAGCTCTTATCAATCATAAGTGCATGTCAATTAATTTTGGAAAAGATTGTGCAAGTCATGTAAAATTTTGATTGTCCTGATGTGGCTTGACCCCATTCTGTTAAGGGTTTGCAGTTAGTCATGTGATGCAGGTAAGGGTGAGGGTGGTTAGTCATGTGATGCAGGTAAGGGGTGAGGGTGGTTAGTCATGTGATGCAGGTAAGGGGTGAGGGTGGTTAGTCATGTGATGCAGGTAAGGGGTGAGGGTGGTTAGTCATGTGATGCAGTAAGGAGTGAGGGTGGTTAGTCATGTGATGCAGTAAGGGGTGAGGGTGCTTAGTCATGTGATGCAGGTATGGGGTGAGGGTGGTTAGTCATGTGATGCAGCTAAGGGGAGTTTTGTGCATGACTCCTAAATGCCACTCCATTTCTTATACCTATGAAGGGTTAGCCCACGAAAGAGAACTCACCACACCCAGCTCTTTAAGGTTCAAATGAAGGATTTGTCCAATGTGGTCTCTTCCGACTGCTGAGATGAAGAATGGAGGTGTCTTGAGCCTTGCAAGGCACTCTGTGTGAGGACAATGGAAGATGACATGGCAACAATGTTTCCCTTCTTCTTCAGTCCGCTGGGTATGTCTGGTCAGAACCATTGGTCTTATAAAACCCACAATGGGCATGCACTATCAGCACAGAGAATACTCCAACTGTACCTGCTATATTTCTCCCCACTCCTCCAAAGCTATGTATCAGTCTCCCTGGGTTAGTGCCTTCACGCTGGGAGGGGGGAGGATGGAGGGGGCGGGAGGAGGAGAGGGAAGGAGAATGGAGGTTTATAAACAAATCAAAGCGAAGACAAATGTGGCTAGTTATATTTTAACCACACACAGCCAGGGGACAGTGGTGGTTGACAGATGATGGAAGAATGGCAGAAGGGAAAGAGAAGTGGGAGGAGGAGGAGGAAGAGGAGGGGGAGGAGGAGGAGGGAGAGGAGGAGGGGGAGGAGGAGGAGGAGGAGGGGGAGAAGAAGGAGGAGAATTGAAGTAGAGGGACTGAATAGGGCTCACTATGATGTCACGATTGAACAGCCTTGCAGCGTAGTCCACCACACTTCCACCCACCACAACCTGACGAAGACCATACAACAAACTGATGCCACCAAATCATCAATGGAACACAAATGTGCAATAATCTGAGTGTGGGCCTGGGCCTGAGGTGAGGTCAGGGGTCAGCCTGAAATGACACACCTCATTTTATGGTGTGAGGGATTGGACTATTTAACTCCATCACCTTCCCAGTATACACCTGTGTGCATGGTACACACCTCTGATACACCTGTGTGCATGGTACACACCTCTGATACACCTGTGTGCATGGTACACACCTCTGATACACCTGTGTGCATGGTACACACCTCTGATACACCTGTGTGCATGGTACACACCTCTGATACACCTGTGTGCATGGTACACACCTCTGATACACCTGTGTGCATGGTACACACCTCTGATACACCTGTGTGCATGGTACACACCTCTGATACACCTGTGTGCATGGTACACACCTCTGATACACCTGTGTTTCTATGCATTAGCCCAAAGCTAGTGAGATAGTTGACCCCGCCCCTCTGCACATACCAGAATTGGTCACGCCCCTCTGCACATACCAGAATTGGTCACGCCCCTCTGCACATACCAGAATTGGTCACGCCCCTCTGCACATACCAGAATTGGTCACGCCCCTCTGCACATACCAGAATTGGTCACGCCCCTCTGCACATACCAGAATTGGTCACGCCCCTCTGCACATACCAGAATTGGTCACGCCCCTCTGCACATACCAGAATTGGTCACGCCCCTCTGCACATACCAGAATTGGTCACGCCCCTCTGCACATACCAGAATTGGTCACGCCCCTCTGCACATACCAGAATTGGTCACGCCCCTCTGCACATACCAGAATTGGTCACGCCCCTCTGCACATACCAGAATTGGTCACGCCCCTCTGCACATACCAGAATTGGTCACGCCCCTCTGCACATACCAGAATTGGTCACGCCCCTCTGCACATACCAGAATTGGTCACGCCCCTCTGCACATACCAGAATTGGTCACGCCCCTCTGCACATACCAGAATTGGTCACGCCCCTCTGCACATACCAGAATTGGTCACGCCCCTCTGCACATACCAGAATTGGTCACGCCCCTCTGCACATACCAGAATTGGTCACGCCCCTCTGCACATACCAGAATTGGTCACGCCCCTCTGCACATACCAGAATTGGTCACGCCCCTCTGCACATACCAGAATTGGTCACGCCCCTCTGCACATACCAGAATTGGTCACGCCCCTCTGCACATACCAGAGTTGGTCACGCCCCTCTGCACATACCAGAGTTGGTCACGCCCCTCTGCACATACCAGAGTTGGTCACGCCCCTCTGCACATACCGGTTGCTTAGAATGACTTCCTCCCCTTTGCTTCTCTCGCAGACCTCCAATGGTAGGCGGGGCTTGATGGACAGAGGGGGGAGGGGCTTTGAGGACAGAGGAGGAAGGGGCTGAGTCGATACAAGTGGGAGGAGCCGATGAGCTTGTTGACATCTTTGGGTACCCTTGCAGCTTAAGCTTTGACAACTCCACAGCTATCTGGCTGCCAACCATTGCATTGTTCTTGATGAGATGGATGTCTCAAGAACCATCAAGGAGACAAGCTCCACCCCATCACCACCTCTCTTCATCACTCACACACTCCCACACCACCCTACTGCCACGCCCCTACCACACCTCTCTTCCTCTCCACCCGTGAGGATACTGGCTTCCAAAGACCTTCCACAGGTGAGTTCATTAATCCTCCTTAACAGGAAAGGTGTGAGTGCTTTCCCCATCACACCATCACGCCTAGAGAAGAAATGACATCACATCCTCTCACATCACACCCTCTCACATCACAACACCACACCCTCTCATATCACACCATCACACCCTCTCACATCACACCATCACACCCTCTTACATCACACCATCACACCCTCTCACATCAATCACACCATCAAACCCTCTCACATCACACCATCACACCCTCTTACATCACACCATCACACCCTCTCACATCACACCATCAAACCCTCTCACATCACACCATCACACCCTCTCACATCACACCACCACACCCTCTCACATCACACCTAGAGAAGAGATGACATCACACCCATCATCACATCATACCGTCACACCTAGAGATTACATCATTGCACACACCATCTCCAAAGTATTAATTAACCTTAAACCCTCTTACTAGTTAATTAACCGTTCAATAACAAAATATGATTGCGTATTAAAAGAATACCTTTCCATTTGGGAGTTATTAATCCCACATGAGTTAAATCAAATATTATTAACTGCACATCGCCAGGCTTACTGTGCTTCTGTGAGCGCTCTCTGAATGGCTCCTTCAATCTCCTCTCCCAGCCCACTGGCCTCCTCGGGGATGGGAACTGCTATCAGAGTACCACTCCCAACTCCAAAACTCAAGTTAGATGCTAACAGAGAAGTGACACATACAAATGCACATGACCACTCTGATTCAACACCCCCACCCCTCCACACACACACATACATATCCACATTTGCACATCATTTCATTTCCATTCTCACACTCATCCTCCTCCCCATTCTCACACTCATCCTCCTCCCCATTCTCACACTCATCCTCCCCATCCTCCTCCCCATTCTCAACTCATCCTCCTCCCCATTCTCACATTCATCCTCCCCATCCTCCTCCCCATTCTCAACTCATCCTCCTCCCCATTCTCATTTTACAAGTTCACACACCAATCAGCTTGGCTGCTTCTTTGGGAGTCCGCACACACATGTCCACCTGCATACAGAAGAGAAGCATCCATTAGATGGCGTGCACTAAATGGGGTGCACTTACATGGTGCCCGCTCCTGGCAGAGAAGAAGGCAGGGAACTCAGTGGTGTGGCCAAAGGTGGTTACCGTGACACCCAAAGTCTCCTGTTAGTGTCAAAGTAGCAATTCTCAATCAACACCACCACACCACCTGGTCTCACCAACTCACATCTTTATCTTTAGCAGACCACACCTTAACCTTCATACCTTAACCACCACACCTTCAGCATACCTTCAGTATCACACCTTCAGCACACCTTCAGCATCACACCTTCACCAGCACACCTTCCCCATCACACCTTCCCCATTACACCTTCCCCATTACACCTTCGCCATCACACCTTCACCAGCACACCTTCACCATCACACCTTCACCATCACACCTTCACCAGCACACCTTCACCATCACACCTTCACCAGGCCACCTCTACTTAAAATCCTTTAAATCGCACGTCCAATCCAATCACACATCACCTACATACTTACTAGCAAATTACACACACATATACACACCCGCACACACACAACCACCTATACATACACACCCACACCTATATGCACACACACAACCACCCATACACATGCACATCATAATCAAAAGGCATAAAAACACACAATGTTCCCAACATCGTATCTGTGGCAACACAGATATAACTTGGTTCCCATTTTTTTACAATTATGTGGCCTTTAAAGTGTGGTCATCATGTGATCCCACCTGGTGTCATGTGATCCCACACTCACCAGCACCTCCAGAGTCCTCCCAATGTCCAGAATGGACTTGGCACCAGCACACACCACTGCCAATGGAGTCCTGCCTAGCTCTGTCAAATCTGCACTCACGTCCATTGCTGTGAGCAGGAGCAGAAGAGTAACGCAAGAGAGAACATGAAATGCAAACACACTACATTTCAATGCAGTACATTAACTCTTTAATGAGCGCCTGCAGGTCTCCGATAGTTTAGGATGCATGGTGGCCATAAGCACTGGTTGGCGTGCAACGAATGCCTTGCACTTATGTGCATTCAACTTCACAACACCTTCAGGATCAGCACCCTTGTAGGTAGTATAGCACAATGCTAGACAACTAATAGCATTGACTACTCGAGAAAAAACACATATTGTGGAGTAGAAAATAAGTAATACAAATGCAGTAAAGGATGGCAGCCACAGCCTCAACTCATTGCAACAGATTTGCCACCAGACACACGTCTGTTACTATGGTAACATCTAACTGGAATGCTCATCAACACTTTCGTTATGCAGACCGTGAAAAGTAGCAATCTGAAACAACCACAACACTACGCACTGATAACTACCCCTACAATGACACCCTACAATGACACCCTACAGTAACACCCCACATTGACACCTACAATGACACTCCACATGAAACCCTACATTGACACCTGCACAGATAAACAGCTTCTCAAAAGTCGCTTGTCTGTTAACTCTTTCAAGGGCAACAGTCGCAGGTGCTATACTAAAGCCATTTTGTTTATCTAAACAGTTAACACTTTTGCAGTGACAACAAATTGAAAAAGTTATTTAGCGTAAGATATTTACTATCTACATTTTCTTGCAACATAGAAATGCTTATTTCACACTAGAAGTGTATTGCAATAATTGGCTTCCCTGCGGAAGAGTTAAAGATGCACAAAATGGCTGCATAAAACTATCCCAGTGTTGCAGACTGTCAGTACATACGAGGAGCAAATATGCCTTAATGTTACATCGTCTCGAGCAACTTTACAGTTCAAAGCCACTCAAGCTGCATACATGCAGGACAGTGAGGTTGACATTATTATTAACTGTGTGACGATTGACACATACAAACGAACACTTGGATCAAAGTGACCCTTGAAAATTGCATTATTGATCAAAAGTTGCCAAAATGGTGGACTGCACCGAACTAAACTCTAAAATCGTCCATGATGAATTATTCGCTCTTCTTATCTTTTCTCGAATACTCGAATACTGGTCCCATATAAAATTTAAATCATGAACAACATAGATGAAAGCCATGGTGCTCATCTAACACGATGATAGAACGCACCAAAATAGATAGCAACGTCAGAAAAGCTTATCACTCTACATTCTGGTTAGTTGTCTGTGCGATGATGTATACTGTTATGATAGATTATTAATATCAATAACTACGCACATCCATTTAGCAACTGCTGTTCAGATAGTGGAATTATGTCACTATGATGCAATGTGGCACTTAAGAGATTACATCATGTAATTTAAATAACAAACAATCATAACCAGGGTTTGTACACATGTCAAAATAAGACCTTTATAATGCTTTTATAATGCAAAAAACCATACTTTTTAATACATGTACTGAACAATAGCCTGAATGGGACTGGGAACTGGGCCATGAGCAGCAGATTGTTCCGTTCCATCCTGACGCATAACTGCCGAAGAACACGGTGTATCAGAGGTGGCAAACGATATCTTGGTATTTCCCTTTAAGATAGATACGTTTTTCTGATGAGTCTTCCCGGAAGCATGTGATTTGAGTGAATATTCACCCATTGTTCCGAGCCCAAACTCCTTTCTACATGCTATGCAATACGCTGAGTATCTGTCATCATTATGTGTAGCCAACCATTCACTATATAAAGGATTTTTCAGCCACTCCAATCTGAAGGTACACTACCCCATCGCAAAGTGCGCACCAATTTCAAATTGCTCTAAAAATTAGTAGCACAGCTCGTTCACCTCCGTTACACACTCATCCCCAGGCCCAAATCGTATGTAGCAGCACGTGCACGTAATAGAAATAGATGCGCTCAGGGAATTAATGGGGCGGTGTTAAAAGAGACACGGGGAGAAATTCAATGCCTTTTTAATAGCCGTATTGGATTTCAATGCTTTTTCAATACAAAACCCAGATTTAATGCCTATTTAATCCAATGTATTGATTTAATGCCTTTTCAATACTCTGTACGAACCCTGATAACTACCCTGAGCACTTACATGACACCCCTCCCCTGTGGACCCCACCGATGAGCACTTACATGACTCCCCTCCCCTGTGGACACCACCAATGCCTCCAGTAGCAAACACAGGGATACCAGCCTTGTGGGCACAGAGCATTGTGGCAGACACTGTTGTTCCTCCACTCTCAACCTATCGGAATGGATGACATTGTGCAGTCACACACACCCCAGCCCATCACTAGACATGCCAATTATTGCCCACTGCCCATTACATTATCACTTCAAGATCCATTACACTTCAATGGGATCACCCTTCAATTATCCATTACATCACCACTTCAAGGGCCATCCCAAAATAAATAAACCCAAGCCACAACTGCATGAAGAGAAAGTCATATGACCAAGACCTGAGTAATACCATGTGCTCTAATTAAAAATAATAACTCTTACAATAGAAGCAATTGACAATACATGTACCCCTTTGGCTCATGCTTATAAATAGCTAGTAAGAATTAACTGAAGATGATTAATGTCTGCTATCCAAACTCTAATAATATCAGACAGACAACTCGTTCAACATAAACAGAAAATCTCCACTAGACATTATTCTCTACCTTTATGGGCATAAAGATATGGCATTTTCTATTCTACACCAAAGGGTTAACCATTTCCAATACAGCATCAGTTGATGCCACTACAAAAGATCAAAATAACAAAAGGTCAAACAAGAGGTCAAACTAGATCGCCAAACTAGAATATCAAACTAGTCTTAAAGTAAACTCCTTGTTAAAAATATTTTCCCTCCTCGCAAGTCCTCTAAAATGGCTTAGCCTGCAGTTCAACACAAGTGGTATAATGACTGATGTTACCATGGCAGCAACAAGGGGAGGGGGGGGGGGGGGGGCTCAGTTCCTTCACCTTGCTGATCACATAGGAGAGGTCGCGCCTTGATATCTTCCTCCCTTTCAGGTTCGGTTCCGCTAATCTCAACAGATCAGCCTCCGTCATACCAACGTACACGTAACCATCAAGAACGCCAATCGTGGCCGGTACAGAGCCGTGTGCTCGCACCACTGCCTCCACAGCCTGTGCAGTGCTGGGAAAGAAAATGAACACGCGTGCACACACACACATCCACACAAACCCAAACACACACATACACACAAACCCACCCACCCACCCACCCATACCCACACACATACACATACACACACACATGCACACACCCACACACACATACACACACATAAAACCACACACACATGAACACACATATACAACCACACACACACACACACACACACACACACACACACACACACACACACACACACACACACACACACACACACACACACACACACACACACACACACACACACACACACACACACACACACACACACACACCACACACACACACACACACACACACACACACACACACACACACACACACACACACACACACACCACACACACACACACACACACACACACACACACACACACACACACACACACACACACACACACACACACACACACACACACACACACACACACACACACACACACACACACACACACACACACACACACACACACCAGCACGTACTGCAGATTTGTCGGATACGGCATTCCGTGCGTCACAATGGTTGTCTCCAGAGCAACCACGGGCATTCCTGCGGAGATCGCTTCGGCTACCTCGGGCAAAACCTTCATGATGCCGCAGTTACCTGCGGGGAAAGCACATAACCTTGCCTGCTTCCCGCTCCCAATCGCCTAAGTACGTCACGATCAAAGACCTCACGTGCTGTGTTCCCCCGAACCCTATGCACATGTACACTCACCACGGCTCCTCGCGAATCGGCTGCGTACTACGGAGGACTTGCGTAGCGCGATGGTGCCCGCGTCCCTGACTCTCAAGAGAGCTGCTGAAGCCATCCACTCGGACAGTAGTAAACGATTAAAACCTCGTGGCCTGCTGGGTGCCCAGACCCAGAATATAGTCTCGGTCCCAGACCTTATTCACATCGGCGTCTTTCTTTCTCCTTCCTTTCATCGCGCACAACTGGAGATAGGAACACCGTAAGAAGATGAAACCATCGAAATGAATTTTGTGGTATTCCCCTTCATAGGTGGACGCACATGTGCCTTTTCATTCAAACGTGGCGCGGTCTGAATAAAATGGAAGCGACAATTAACTGTCCATGCATGCACGCACTGAGTGGGGTAAAATCTTTGTACCAAATCTTACGGCGCCGATATCATGGGTCATGCATAGTTTGGTATGCACATTGGAAAGTCGAGCCGCTCACGTTCGTATGCAGCTAGGATGTAGAAATTCACGCAATTATGTGGCTCTCAGTTTATACATGCTGAACCCATATCTCGCATAGCCACACCCTCGCGTTCTTGCGAGTGGTTCTGACTATTAAAGTTACGTCACGTACCAGTACGAGTGTTTCATTGCATTGGTCCTCATGGCAATGACTAACATAATAATAATATTGTTATGCATTTGAGATTAGGGAATGTCAGAGGTGATGCATTGTATGCGTGGCTGGAACCCACCATTATTGCCCGCAAATTGCATGTGTATGTAGCAAAACCTTCAGCGTAGAACATGCCCCTGATGCATCGGATGGAGGAGCGTAACAGTGAAAGGATAGACGGCACAAAGAGGTAGAGGGGTACAGGTTAGATGGTAACCAGCCGTATACAAATGGACATTAGGTCTCGTCCCCACTTTTGGATACGGGACGAGTAACTGGGCACTCATTACAGCACACTGATAGCATTAGAATTTGGGTTATCTTTTGCAATTCGTTCAAGTGAATATCTGGGTTAAGCATCCTTCGAGGGATAATAGCATCAACGTACGGCGTGTATCATACGCTTCATTTAGAGTCGTTGGCTTCACAAAGCGTTTATTCGACCGGCAAGTGCTCTATAAATTTGTATGATAGTGTTGTTTCTATTGAATATTGCTACCTACGTTACTAGACATATTTTCTGTGAGATGTAGGCTCTGAATACGGCTGCCGGTTTTGCTGTTTTTTTGTTTTTTGTTTTTTGTTTGTTTCTTTAACATGCATGATAGAACGTGATTTCATTTATCGTAAGTACTGTAACATACATGTTGATCATTTCTAATCAGTAATCACCATGAATATTCTTAGTAAGAGTCTTTGTGCTTTCACTTTCTGGTTTCAATCTTACGTCTGGCCCAGGGCATTTCAGTAGACTGGTCATGCATAATGCACTTCTGTCTCTATGCATCAGTTTCATTTCTCATATCATGGGGCCAGAGAATGTTCCGAGAAACAAATATCCGCCAGTATACGTTTATTATTATTTTAAAGCATCTCAGCGAGTACGAGTGCATGTAAAGATGTGAGCCAACGTAGATTTACTCGTACCGGGTGGTGCGAAATCTGCGTACGAACGCAATAGTTATTGCGTTCGTATTGCTGGCACTCTCTTTAACAGCACGTCAAATCAATTATTGGTATCAAATTTTTTGAATCAGTTTTGTTAAATCAGCGTATATGATTTCACAGTAAAATAAAGTGCGCTTGATTTGCATTTGATTTTGCGGCTGTCAAATCAAATATTCAAAGATTTGAATTACATGTATGTTTTTATTTATGTGTTTGAAAAAGCATGCGCGCGATTTTGTCTAATTACCATGCGTACGCTTGGACCCTTTTCGTTACTCGGATATTTCCTGTGAATCAATATGGCGGACATGTATTAATTTATATTGTGTAACACTGACGTATGTCAGATCACGGAGCGGTCACATGACACAGGAAAAGTATACTCTCAGTGCTGGTGTACTAATTATACTAATATAATTACAGGAAGGTGGACTCGGATGCATGCATGTTATGGCCAGGGAGTATGGCTACCGCTTCAATTAAGCAAATACTGTTCTTACCAAACACTGAAGGGTAGACATGCTTGCTTGGTGACGCCGTAAGCACTTAGTGTCGCGTAGCCACACCCTCGCGTTCGTGCGGAGTCGATTTAATTAAAAGATTTTTACCTATACGCAGCTAGTATACCTATATCTGGTACCTTATACGTACAATGTGAGGTAACTTTAATAATCATATACCCTCGAACATAGGCTGTTACCAGACTCTCCGCAAGAACGCGAGGATGTACTCTCATGACAACATGAATCACAGTTTCTGTGCCGAATCAGGCCATGGGTGCTCTCGATTATTGCTGAATGCTCTTGATACCGTATAACGCGCTGCATACTCTAAATTTGAAAGCTAGCTGATTCAGTTTAGCAGCCTGAATTTGCATCTTTGTCAGGCGTATCACATGCAATATAGTGGTCACGTGGCTTATCGCACCACATCCTACAGAACTATGTATACTTTATTTCAAATGTAGGTATATTACAATTCATTGGCCGCCATCTTGTTCGTAAAATTAGCTCTTCGCGTATGCATGATATAGGGTACCTCCTGATGATTCACGGCGTAGGATTTATGGCAGTTGCTTAGTTACTGACAAAGTACACAGATTCCTCTTCGGTAATCTGTATTGACTTCAAAAAATAAACTCTCGTCTTAACAGACTAACATGCAGTATTATACCCGTTACTAAAAATGACACATCTTTAACGTATCAGAACACCCAGATTCGAGATTCAGACCACTTAGAAAAGTATCTGGACTCGTAATACTGTTTATTATTTTGTGTTTGACAAAATTTCGAGACAATCTGACGATTCTAAAAGAAGTTGTAACGCCCGACATTTGGTATATGTTCACCTCTATTATTACATATCTTGGTTAGTTGTTACGCTCGTATAATTGTATATTGTTTGACTAACTTTTTGTTCTCTATTTCAGTAGAGGACCATCCCAGGGTATGAGGCATTGGTGACATCACAAAAGAACGGATGGTATAGAACTAGAAGACAATAAGTAGCGTTGCGAAGCGCAGCCAGCACGCAGAACGGCTTTATTGTTTCGAACAATGGTGCATTGTTAAACGTATGCATTTATTCTGTGTATTATTTTGAAGGAGTAGATACTACACTAAAAAAATGAGAGAGCCACCATTAGATGAAGAACAGTTTAGGGATATGATGAAAGCATGCCTGGAAGGAATAATTGAAGTGCAGGAAAGGCAATATAAGAAGTACTTTGAGTGTGACATTACAGAGCAGTTAAGAAAAGAGACAGAGTCAGCAAGGTCCTATAATATTGATGCTGAAGAAATTATGGGAATGTTTAGTGCAACCAAGAAAAAATCCCCAAATGCTACTCTATGTTATATTTCCTGCAAAATGAGGGCACTAAAAAACAGGACTTTTAAGTACTTAGATAACTTGGACAAAGATACTAGAAATAATGTCCTGAAGAAAGCTGTGCTGCTTGGACGAGAACAAAGGGAAAAGGAAGGAATCAAATTGATTTAAGAAAGGAGTTGTTGAGGAGACAATTGGAGAAGCAACAGGCAAAAGATACATCTACAAGAAAGAAATTGGAGCGCAGACTGAAGAGCATTGATATAGACTAATTAGAGATGAATTCCATGATCTGGATAAAACATTACTGCCATAATGTCTGGCAAATCCATTGGTTACAATATCTGTCATGCTTGCGCTTGGTTTGGCGATGGACAAAGTGTGTTGTATAATGGGAAAAATCGAAAAGATAAAGATGAAGACAAAACAATATGTTGTTGCCTATTGGCCTCAAAACGAAACATATGAAGATGCAGAAGACTTTATTATGTCCATCTATGAGCTTGCAGCAGATCTTATCTTAGATGACTTAACAATAGAATAAACTATATCAGGCCTGTACCGTTTTTGATGTTTTTGTATGTATTTTTTGTTCTTCAAACTCGCCGAGAAGGGGGAGTGATTATTGCATGATTTGTATCTATAATAAAGATATTCAATACAAGAACCCATTTCCTATTGTGACAGAAAGATCAACAGTATAATTTCATCAATACGTTGCGAATTTCATGTGATTTCTGAATAGTCGCACGGTTCTCATTGACGTCCGTGACGATAATTTTTGCTCTTTAAAAGGCGATAACTTTTTAAATATTAAACATCTGCGCTGTGCTTGAGTATCATTAAGTTTTTTTTTTATTACGCTCTTCTTGACAATACTATTTTTATTTCTATTGGTTGGATTTGAATTTTTTTGTAACATCCCTATACAGTATACTATAAGCGTTATAGACCTTATTCGACCGCAATATGAATATATAAATGTCACGCGCTTGTAGCAATATTGACCAATTAAGTCACGTGACATCGACGAGAGAAATTCGTTTGTGCGACAGTTTTTGTTGGAAGTAAAGCTGTATTTTTTTGCTATGCCTTTATGTCATAAAAATGGTTGTAACCAGTACAAAATTCCCAGTAGTCGATGTTGTTTGACTTTTGAACTCTGTTACGCGGGAAAATTTTTTATAAATGGCGCACAAAGGCTTTGTGTAAGGCTACGTTGCTTTGTGTACACATTAGAGGTACTGTGTTACTGAATTTGTACGTAGCGCACCATTACGCACTGGGAGATGTGTTTTTGCTGAATGGCCTGTAAGAACTTAGTGACTTATCGTTCAAACACTTAATTTAATATAGTATGGTTTGTGTAAGGCTAGCTTAGACATGTATGTTTTTTAAATTCGCTCGGTGTATTCTACGACGGTTTCTGCACTGGGAGATTATGTTTTGAACCCTTCGTATACCCGTTATCTGAATGAAATCGTCTGAATGAAATACACACAAATGTCGGGAAACGACACGTCAGGCCAATGAGAGGGGTGGTAGTCCCAAGCATCTTTTGGAGTCATGTACGGATCTGTTGTTATGCCTAGCATACCAAGTTTCTCATTATAGCGTGACTTCGCGACTGCATCAAGCTGCTTAAACGCATCCGATTGTTCAGCCATACTCAATAACGGCGACGCCTTTCTCAATTATTCGACCGCAATTATGAATAAATTATTGCGTGACTTGCATGTGACATGATTGATTGTTTAGGTCTATAACGCGCGACTAGCGAAATTCAACCGTTTGTGTACATGCAGTTGCTTTGCAGCTGTACCAGGATGAAATTGTGCTTGTTGAAATGGTAGACATTGATTCCAAATACGTTCCTATGCGTCTGCATCATGTGTTGCTATACGTGACATATACACGACCTCGACTAACGGACTGAGCAAACTCAACCGCTTGGATTAAACTCAGTGCATGGATTATAACTTACTCAGTAGGCTCTTAGAAATTCACGTTTCAGAACTTACTTTGACATGCATGTAAACCGACTGAGGTATGTGTGTATTTATGCATGGTTGGCCATTGGTTACACGCACTCAGATGCGCAGTTGTATATGATGGGGCACATGCAGCTATGTAGTTGTGCAGATAGCCGAAGACTGAACGCGGTAGCATGAATGCTATTAAGGGCTTGATGACAGGAACAGCTTGGAGACAAATCTCCGTCGACACTTTAAGAACGTCTGCAAACAAACGCTGCATGATGAGATTTTAGGGCTAATTTTACAACTGCACTCGACCACGCCCGTGAAGATCAAAAACAGGAAGCCCCGCCCCATGCACGCCGCTGCTTAAACACTCGCATGACGTCAAGTGACCTTCAGTTTGTTGAGTCTGCTGTAGAATTGCATCAGCCAATCACTATGTCAGTTGTCTTCAACCGTGCCAGCGCTTTATGTAAGATGCTGCGATGTCCGTAGATGATACAGAGAGCTAGCCCTGCGTGCGGCCGGTACTTTTCAAATGCAACTAGCAACTATAAAGGCCGGCATACACGGGGCGACTTCCTGCCGATTTGCGCATGAAACTCAAATGAATATGGACAATTGTTCCGCAAACCATCAGTAAACGAAACAATTACGGAACTTTTACCCATATTCATTCGAGTTGCTTGCGACGGAAGTCGCTCCGTGTATGCCGACCTTAAGTGCATTCATGCACGAGGCAATTGACGACATGCTCACACTACACTACACCGCGTGAGTGCAGTCCCCCCCCGCCTCCTTCCCATGCCGCGAGCACACACACTTGCGTTCCTATGTAGCATGCACATATGAATGCACACATACACACACACAAACGCACGCACACACACACACACGCACACACACGTAACATCACACACATGCGCACGCTCACACATGCATGCACGCACACCTACACACACACACGTGCGCGTACACGAGATCAGATCTTCGAATGTCTCAGTAAATCAGTCGTTCAATTCAATACATTATATGCACAGCAGCTTTAAAATTTTTTTTTACATGCAGGAGATATTCAAAGATGGATGCACGCAGATTAGCTTTCCCGTCATAAGTGAAGAGAATGAGTTGAATAGGACGCAAAAATGTATCTGCAAAATTCAGAGCGTCTGAAAATTATCTTGTTACAGTCAGTATGCCTGAACTTGCTGAAGTACAACTGTGGGTCTGGGCACCCGCAATCGCTCTGGACCAAAAGCGCTCCACACTGCACAGGCATCATGTTCAGATCTGAAGTCACGTTCAGTAGCGAGAGCTGTGCAACGTAAGTTCCGTTGGGGCAGTCGTTAACAATGGACCTCATTATTTCAAGTCCGTAAAAGCTTTTCATTTGGCTCAGGGACGTATACGGCGATATAGCCAAGTTTTTCTTCAATGTTGGCAAGGTCATGTACCACGATACAGGGATCGCTCCCTGCGCGCTGCACGTGACGCTGCAATTGAGGACAGCCGTTCCTCCAGCGGGAACCGTTACTTCGTTAGGACCTTTGATAACTTGCGCATATACACCGGCGCGAGTGCATCCTGCAAAAAATATATTTGTAATAAACGTGCAAAGATGATTAACTTATGGCTCACGTTCGTAGAAACAAATTATCAGCAAAATGGTTTATCCGATTCTGGATGACCATGACGGGCTCTGTGTGGACAATCGTATACGTGATGCCCTAGCTATAGCTGACCGCCGGACAGATCTTACTTACGGCAACGCTACATTATGTGCATCATTTATATCCTTGTGCTAATTTTAGCTATATCTTTTTGATCATACCGAATTACCTTTAATTGTATAGTGCGCGTACAGTTATTGTATACACATCCGCCCGATAGTGTATAGTGTTCGCTCCACTATACCATGCAAATATATGTACGCGGTACGTCACAAATGCCATGATTTGAGTCCGGGGTGGGGGGTCCAAGAGAGAGAGGGGGAGGGGGCCTACGCAAGGCACAATGACTGTACCTATATATAGATGTTTAAATGTAAAGCCCGAGGCAAATACATTAATTTTATGCATTCTCGGTTTTGGTGTTCCGATACTCGTCAGTTGTCCATGCATTACATCATTTTACTGCTTTGTCAGAGTCCTGCTGATACTCCAGAACACCCAAAAGAGCATAATAACAGTGGAACAATATCAACCAAGAGTATAACATAGCTAATGTTGTCCATCCCTGCCCTTTAACAATCTGCCAAATAAGTTTAGTCATCTATAGACTAAACCACCCGCCTAGCAACTGCATGACGTGCCCCAAGCAATGATCACAAAACTCCTAAATATATACCGTATTTATCGAATAAAAGCCGCATGCAGCTTCTATTCAAGATCCAGCATAATGGATATCCGCATGCACGAGCATTGTGTTCATGTCGTGACTGGTTGTCGGCCAAATGTATAATATATATATTAATTGCAGACATGTTTTTGCCAACCATTTCTCTACCTATATACTGTAACAAGGATTTGAAATCAATCCTTTCCGTATACATGTACATGCGACGAGACTCACTCCACAACCAGTTTATCCACTTTACAGCTTATTTGCTCCGTTTAATGTTTGTATTGCTCTTTTTTTCTTGCCACTGTCATGAATATGCATGGACCGTTTTTAGCATCGACGTTGGAAGGCATTTTAGTATCAGTGAAATTAATTGGACTCTTTATGTACAAGGTTTTGGAAGGCTACGTTCTTCTCATTTACCTATTTAGCCCGGCAGTCGCACCATCAGCCTCGTGTACCAGTAATCGTGTGTGTATATCAGCCATGCATGCAGTTCCATGCACTATACGTACCCCAAACGGTTATAGACTAGTGATCACAAAAGTTGAAAGCCAGACAGCTGTACACTTGCACAGTGTATATTGACACTGCATGACGTTGACGTATAGTATGAATAATTCATCATATTGTCCCAAAATAGGGTTCACAAAAGTGCCCAGGCACACTTCGTGTAGGGGTCAAAAACATAGATCATGCTTTGAGCCATTGACTAACGCGTGACGTGTGGTATTCAATTATTCACGACGGATCACGTGATCGTTTAATTCATAACTAAGTTTATGGTTTTTTATTTATTGTTGTGATTACATTTAATAAGTTAGGTGTATAATATACGAAGGGTACATGGATTTGGCGGGATGGTCAGTCGCAAGTGTCTTCTCGTAGGGGCGTGTAAGTATCCTGCACACGTTTCCCGCGTGTCGACTTTCTTAGCCCCCAGTGTTACTAGTCTAGCCCGCCCAAAAGATAATTTACTTTTGTTAATATTCTGCAGCGTTACTGTATCTGGCTGCCTGGATAGCTATCACCGTAAAGCAGTTTGCTGAACCTGAACTGACCTCCATCCACCCTGAGACACGTGCCAGGTCTTCCCACTCGGAGCGTGGGTACGACTTCACCTCTTCTTCACTCGCTGGCGATAAAGAGAAGGTTACTACAAGTGCACCAGGCAGCGACAGTGGCGATACAGCTGTCTTGCATACGACGACGACGACAACAACAAGAACAACAGCAACAGCAACAACAACAACAACGGCACCCCGCACCCCCCTGACAACGAACGACGTGTTGGACTTGGTGAGGTCGAACTATTTTCGAGAGCAGGGGATCAGGTTGAAATGGATAGGAGAAAGGATGGAGAGGTGAGTGATGGGTGGGTGATGTGTGTGTGTGTGTGTGTGTGTGTGTGTGTGTGTGTGTGTGTGTGTGTGTGTGTGTGTGTGTGTGTGTGTGTGTGTGTGTGTGTGTGTGTGTGTGTGTGTGTGTGTGTGTGTGTGTGTGTGTGTGTGTGTGTGTGTGTGTGTGTGTGTGTGTGTGTGTGTGTGTGTGTGTGTGTGTGTGTGTGTGTGTGTGTGTGTGTGTGTGTGTGTGTGTTTAATCCTTTAACCCCATGCAGGCTAGCTCCCCTGTGGAAACAGACACAGCAGAGTCTCATGGCCAGAAGACCTGATGTATTTGCACAGCCAAAGAGCATTCTTCTGTTTCCAGGATTGGTGGGTGATGTTATGGGATAGCTATGTATAGTGAGTGTTGATGAGTTGTGTACATAGTCCCCCTTCATAAATTACATCACCTCTTTTCTCACCTCTCCATCTCATCCACCTTCTTCTCCTCTATCTACTTACTCCTTGGATTTATACCACTTCTACATTTTTTTTTCTTGTCTCCCTCTTACCTATTAAGTGGTTAAGGATTTGCAGTTTGAGCAAATGTTCTTCTCCCTCTCTTACCTCCTGCTCCCTCTCTTACCTCCTGCTCCCTCTCTTACCTCCTGCTCCCTCTCTTACCTCCTGCTCCCTCTCTTACCTCCTGCTCCCTCTCTACCTCCTGCTCCCTCTCTTACCTCCTGCTCCCTCTTACCTCCTGCCCCTCTCTCTTACCTCCTGCTCCCTCTCTTACCTCCTGCTCCCTCTCTTACCTCCTGCTCCCTCTCTTACCTCCTGCTCCCTCTCTTACCTCCTGCTCCTCTCTTACCTCCTGCTCCCTCTCTTACCTCCTGCTCCTCTCTTACCTCCTGCTCCTCTCTTACCTCCTGCTCCCTCTTACCTCCTGCCCCCTCTCTTACCTCCTGCTCCCTCTCTACCTCCTGCTCCCTCTCTTACCTCCTGCTCCCCTCTCTTACCGTCCTGCCCCTCCTTACCTCCATGCTCCTCTCTTACCTCCTGCTCCCTCTCTTACCTCCTGCTCCCTCTCTTTACCTCCTGCTCCCTCTCTTACCTCCTGCCCCCTCTCTTACCTCCTGCTCCCCTCTCTTACCGTCCTGCTCCTCTCTTACCTCCTGCTCCCTCTCTTACCTCCTGCGCCCCTCTCTATCCGCTCCTTCTCCCTCCTCTTACCTCCTGCTCCCTGCGCCTCTCTTACCTCCTGCTCCCTCTCTTACCTCCTCTCCCTCTCTACCTCCTGCTCCCTCTCTTACCATCCTGCTCCCTCTCTACCCTCCTGCTCCCTCTCGTACCTCCCTTCCTGCCCCTCTCTTATACCTCCTGCTCCCGCTCTTACCTCCTGCTCCTCTCTTTACATCCTGCTCCCTCTCTTACCTCCTGCTCCCTCTCTTACCATTCCTACTGCTCCCTCTCTTACCTCCTGCTCCCTCTCTTACCTCCTGCTGCCCTCTCTTACCTCCTGCTCCCTCAGGTCCACGGGAATACAGTGGTTATGACTTGCTAATAATGCCTACCAGGTTGGTTATGTAATAATGCCTGGGTTTATTAATCAGTAGTGCTAACCAAACAAAGGTTGGTGCATTGCACATCCATGTACGAGTAATGTCCAGACATGTGTGGCTTGGT
>JABACO010000005.1:5710737-5729568 GCA_013339895.1 Ephydatia muelleri
TCCTCCCCCTCTCACCTACCAAGCTCACCTCTTCCCCAATCACCACTCACCATCTCTCACCTACCATCACCTTCTTCCCCACACTCACCATCTCCTGTGCTTATTGTCACAATACTAACCACACTACTCTCTGCCTCCTCCCCATCACCACCACACCAACCTCCTCCCATCACCACCTCCTCCCCATCACCACCACCCTGTGCCCTCTACACAGCTGGACTGGGGCATAGTGAGGGATTGGCAGACCTTCATCGACCCATTCAGTGTGACTCTGCTGGACACCGGGGGTCAGCAGGTTGTCAGCAGGCAGTTCTCAGACGCCAGGCCCTTCTACGTGTGGCACAATGTAGAGCACAGGGCACGATTTGTTCGACTCGATTCCTTGGATTACAAAGGTGTGTACTGTGTGTTGTGTGGGGGTGGGGGTGTTTGCGTGTGCTGTACATGCGTGTGTTTGTGCTGGAATGTGCAGCATGCGTGTGCTTGCATGTATGTGTGTGTTTGTGTGGGTGTGTGTATGTGTGTACGCATTTTAGTTACCAAACTCATTAAAAGCTTTTATCCTATATCGTTTTGAGTTATTTTGATTGCCAGTTACACTTATGTCTGCACCTTCACAACGTGTGTCTATACTACACAGCAGCAATAGGCACTTAGATAATGCATTAGACAGTACAGAATGTGTGGCTCAGGTTTCCTAGGATCACACAAATCTAGTGTCGCCTACTACATGCACCTTAATTTATATTGGCAATTGCAAGATGGTGCAGTTCCGGGAGGGGGGGGGGGGGGGGGGGGGGGAATAAGGGATCTGCTGAACCAATCTTTTTTTCTTCCACCCCTTTCAGTTGCAAGGTACTTTGTGTTGTGCTCAGTGGAGGTGTACGGTGAAGACAGCAGAGTGGTCCCATGGCCTGGTGTGTGCCATATGCACACTCCACACATGCACACCACACACACACTCCACACATGCACACCACACACACATTCCACACATGCACACCACACACACACTCCACACATGCACACCACACACATGCACACTCCACACACACTCCACACATGCACACCACACACACACTCCACACATGCACACCACACACACACTCCACACATGCACACCACACACACTCCACACATGCACACACTCCACACATGCACACTCCACACATGCACACACTCCACACATGCACTCCACACACACACCTTCTAATCATGCATAGCGTCATACTATTATCAAATATACAGCTGCACACGTACATGTACACATGTACAGAAACACATCAAATGTGCACATACAGATGTTAGGTAGTCATACATACACACGTGCATAGTATGCACACACATATATACATGTACAAGGTATGCGCAAGCATACAGCATGCTGTATACTTGCATATGTGCATGTACCACATACACACATCACATACACACATGCACACACATCACATACATACATAAAAACATACATGCATGCATACATACACATATACTACATACATACATACATACATACATACACACATCCACACACATCCATCACACACACACACATGCACACACACATCACATACATACATACACACACATGTACGCACATCACCTACACACATGTACGCACATCACCCTACACACATCACATACGTGCATCCCTGTATACAGTATTGCTATATTGTTGTCTGTCCCTTATAGATCTGACACTGCTTCAGACAGTTGTCTCAAAGACAGGCCAGTCGTGTAAAGAAGCTTGTATGGACCACACAATGGTAAGAATGCCTTTTTAGCCTTGTCATCTTTCAGGGCCAGTCCTTATAATGTTGTTCAACCCCCCCCACCCACACACACATACACATGCACACACACACACAACACACACACACACACACACGCAACACACACATATACACACGCGCATAAACGCATGCACGTGCACGCACATACACACGCACACATACACACGCATTGCTTGGGAACATGTTTGCACATATGTACACATGTACATGTATGATACACAACACATGCACGCACACCACACAGGTCTGTGAGCCATCTTATTGGCACGCCATCAACACCCATCCTGTTTTGAAGACACACTTCACCTGTCTGGAAACACTCCATCTGGAGGGAAGGTGTGTGTGTGTGTGTGTGTGTGTGTGTGTGTGTGTGTGTGTGTGTGTGTGTGTGTGTGTGTGTGTGTGTGTGTGTTGTGTGTGTTGTGTGTGTGTGTGTTTGTGTGTGTTTTGTGTGTGTGTGTGTTTGTTGTGTGTGTGTGTTTTGTGTGTGTGTGTGTGTGTTTGTGTGTGTGTGTGTGTTTGTGTGTGTGTGTGTGTCTGTGTTTGTTTTATGCACGTGTATGTGTATGTGTGTGTTGTGTACATGTGTGTGAGTATGTGTGTGTGTAGTGCACGTGTGTGTGGAAGGTATAGATGTGAATGCACACTCTCTATCATGATGATGACGGTGAGTCATTGGTCCATTCAGGTTTGAGCAGATCTTTCCTGCATATGCTGTTGAGAATGACGATGGACTTAATATCCGAAAAGGCAGCTGTGTCACAACAGCAGAGCACATGCTTTTGTCCTGTGCAGGTAGGTTTACTCTTCCTCTCCCCCTCCTCCCTTCCTCCTCCTCCCTTCCTCCTCCTCCCTTCCCCCTCCTCCCTTCCTCCTTTCCCCCCTCCCCCTTTTCGCATTGCCACAGCAGGCATCATACAAAAGACTTGCACTAAGTGTGGCGCAAGGAGATACACTGGCAATTCCATTTAATGACCATACAGGGGGTGGAGGGCAACTCAGTTATCTGTGGTGGATCTCCAGGAGGACAGGAGGATTAGTTATTGGGGGATGTATATTTATTGTGGTTTCCATCATCCCCTTGTATGATTATGAAGTGACATGTCTACAGACCCACACCTCCATAATGAAATCCTCAGTTGTCATGGGCAAGACTTGTCCTGCCATGTCTGGCCCAGGGCAATGGCATGGATTTCAATTGGGGGGGGGGGGGGGGGGGGAAGTACTTGATCTCCATTTCATCATGTGTGTGGGTGGAGTCAAGGAAAAGTTAAGCAAAGCACACAGTGTGTGTGTGTGTGTGTTGTGTGTGTGTCTGTGTGTGTTTGGGGGGTGGGGTTAGATGTAACAGGGTGTATTTATTGATGGGGGTGGATTTCATGTGACGTTTGTGGCAGTATGTGCTACAAGTGTGTGTGTGTGTGTGTGTGTGTGTGTGTGTGTGTGTGTGTCTGTGTGTGTTTGGGGGGTGGGGTTAGATGTAACAGGGTGTATTTATTGATGGGGGTGGATTTCATGTGACGTTTGTGGTAGTATGTGCTACAAGTGTGTGTGTGTGTGTGTGTGTGTGTGTGTGTGTGTGTGTGTGTGTGTGTGTGTGTGCGTGCGCGTGCGTGTAGGTGTATCAATTGCAGTAAAAATGGATGCATTGGATGCATACATTTGGGTGGGATTCTGCACTTTGTGCATTGCCTTTCATTTTCACCTTTCACCTCAATTCTCCATTCCTATCCCCTAGTCCCAAGCCTTTCGTCAAACCCCTGTTCTTGTTTTCTCTGTTGTTTGTGGTCTTAATTCTTTGGTTTACTCTCTTCTATAGGTGGGCATGATAGATTTCAAAGACTATGTCCTTGTAGAAGATATACTAAAGGGCAAGTGGCTTTGCCTCCTGAAACGTGACTTTTTAACTGGACGTAGTGCACTGTCCAAGCTTGGTTTTTATTTAAATTCTGTCTTTTCCTCCTGAAACGTGACTTTTTAATGTTGTATTGTGCACTGTCCAAGCTTGGTTATATTTAAAACTCTATAGTGAAGGGGTGCAGTGAGCTGGGGAGAGATTGGGAGTGCACGGGCTAGTAGTACTCTGGTGCAGTGAGCTGGGGAGAGGGGAGTGCACGGGCCAGTAGTACTCTGATTCCTTGTTTATGACTAGTTTATGTTGTTGAGAGGGGTAAGGGGCGGGGCTTGCCTTCAATGTAGTCATCTATGATAATTTAAGAAGTGAAGCAGTGACACACAACTATGTGCTATGATACTTCTCATTGCGAAGTTCTCTGCAGTTCCCTAGGAGTGACGCCATTCGTGCCCCCAAGTCGCTCGCGCTAGGAGGTATAATGATTTTTGTAACGAGGTGCGTTTATAACACATCGACACAAGCAAGGGCGCACTAAGTGAATTTGACGAAGTGCAAACTGTTTGGCTCCGGCTAGAGCGTTTTGCTTTCCTTTTCTTTTTTTTTTTTTCGTCCGCAAGTCTTGAAAATTCGTGCCCAAAATCATGCATAACACTGGTAGGGGGTATACATGACAATGATGGCCATCGGTCGTCCTCATGAATAACACTGCGTGCGTGTATGAATCTCGTGCCTGCACGTCTGCCTCTTCAGGAAGTCGAAGTGTTGCTGACGCCAGCAACCATTAAAACGCTCAGCTTGATGCTTTTCCGCGCTCCGATTTATACTGACCAGCTGCCGGCTCTGCCTCACGCATGGGGCCATGCCCTCCCATTATAGCAGTGGAGTGAGTAGCCACAATTCTGCATGCATGCTTAGAGGGGAACAGAGAGCGGGGTCGAAAGCACGCGCGCGTGTAGCCCGGCCATCACAGGTCGACAGCGTACTTAACTCGAATCACTCGAACGCCGCTGTCCACGAGTCGCTGCTTGTTGATCTCGTTCTCCTCGTCCGATATCCTCTTCCACCGAACCGTGTACGCGATCACGAGGTTGGCAGGCCCGGCTAGAGTCGACGCCGGGTGTGCCGAGAGAGTCCGGATGATGGCGGCCGTGCAAGCGCCGCACGGCTGTATCCAGGTGTACAGGACGACGTGCGTAGGGTGTGTAGCCCCCTTTGCGCCTGCAAGAGCTCCACAGGGCGGGGAGGTGACGGAGGAGGTTCGCCTCGCAGTGGTTGTCCTGGTCGGGTCGTGCGACGATGTAGTTTACGTGTCCCTGGTTGACGGTAGGGTAGAACGGCTGTTTGCGCTTGACCAGCGGTTTTCGCGGAAGGAGGTTCACTTGGCCGATGTCCGAGAGCGTTTCCGCCTTCGACAAGAAAAGGACGGCAAACTCCGAGTGACCCTTGTCTCTCTGTCGGAAGAAATTTGGGATCACGGTCGTCTGGACGAATTTCACGAAATCCGACGTGTCACGGTCAAGAGCATCGCCACCTTCTGACGACGGTACGCCTAGGAGCGTTTCGTGGGTCAATGCCGGTAGCAGCGACGATTCCACCACTTTGACGGACGGGTTTCCCGCCGCTTTGCCGCCACTGCCGCTGTTGACGGCCGTAGCGCATAATCTCAGCAGTAAGGCGACAATGGACCATGCCAAGTTCGCTGCGGTGTAGAGCCACGACATTCGTCACGGCGTCTTCTGGCAAGCTTTAATGCCTTGACAGCACATACCGGAAACTACAAGTCCATTGATATGCGTAACCATAGAAATGGGCCTTGGATCGCATTTAGGCGTTCGCGTTGGAGTGATCGGTTCACTTCACTATATTCTCCCGATTACATATATAACATACCAGCGTACTACAAATGTGGAGTTATTTGCGATTTGCACAATACTTAGAGCCAGCTAAGCCACGTGTACATATAAGGCGAGTAGGTATACTGATGGTGTGTATCGCATGTGACCGGTCCGAGTCAGCTAGCCGGCTGAGCATTCACCAGCCACTTTTTTGCAGTCGTAACACCGTCGGTGACAAACCGTTCAGTTATAGCATGCATGCAGACCTCAGTGAAAGAACAGTAGTTTACGGGCGACTTGCACTGATTCGGCTCATGCATGCATTCGGGAATTGACCGTGAAACTGAAGGTCAACTAATAGTACCAGCAACACTACTATCAGCAAATACGCCATGCACTCGATATAACACATCGCATATTATAGTACACATACATGCATATAGGGTGTCGGCATATCATTTTCCACGAATATATCAGTATGGCTGTATGCGTATATGAGATGCGCGTTGTTTCGACTGATTTCACCGCATATTGTCATACATGACACCCACTTCCGCCTTCCTAAATAGTGCGATCTACCCAGCTGTGCTATAATTGTTTGCACATGCGCAAGGGAAGTATAATCATTGTATGTATAAAATGTCAACCCGGTGATGCATATATAACGTTGAGCCTCACTACCGCCACGCGTGCATGCATGGCTGGGAGATTGATCACTGGCGGTTTTATTTCATTAGTACATTAATGCACGCATGTATATGGCCCTGTATACACATGTGAGATTAGCCGGCGTTCCCAGGCCGTATTTGTTAGGAGTGCAAAAAATAAAATATGGCCTGGGAACGAGGCTAATGTGAGATAGTCGGTACGCATGCATACAAATCATCGTGGAGCGACTGAGAGCACTATAATGCAGCTTTGTGACTCTCCTCTCCTTCCTCTGGCCCTATAGCTTGTAAGAGAGCAGAAACATACATTAGTCCCTTTTTGCCTTAACGATCCACACGCTTGTACTTATTTTGACGGCATGCAATTAATTAATTAATTTTGATGTTCAGTTTTGTATACCGTATATAATCATTGAATTAAGCGTTGGCTATGCATGTATGCATGCACGTCATGTCCCGACATGCGTGCAGTGTACCGTTGTTTAGGATGCGTCCTATAAATAGCACCAGATATACAAGGTAGCGACGCGCGGGCACTCGCAGGTAAAGAATTTGCGACCCCCGTCACTTCCATGGAGTTAATCCGAGTGCTTTCAAGCATCCAACCACTTTGAGCGATTCGTCGACCTCTGCTGTGGTATCGGCACATATTTGCCGTGTCCGCCTCGCTCAGCGATGAATATATAATTTTGTCCTAATATAGCGGTGAGGGCATTCATTGCAGGTGATCACCGGTTAGTGCATCGAGATATTTTTCCACGGTTTAAAGCTGCCCGCCCCGCGGGATCGTGTGACTGAAACACGATTTGCCATGGACAGTCGACATTTGTACCAGAACGAAACTGTCTGGCTTGTCACGGGCGGGACGTCTGTCCTCTCTATCGCCATTTGCGTGGTAGCCATCGCTCTGCTGATCGCGATGCGCCTACACACATACTTCACCTATCGGCTGGTCGCGTACCAGGCACTGAGCCTGATGCTCCTGGACTTCTCCTACAGTCTGATGCTTTTGCAATTCGTCCCTCGCGCCTCGTTCGATCAGGACATTTGCGAGGTGATGGGATTTCTGGTCGTGTATTCGGTGTGGGTCAACCTCCTATTTAGCTTGTGCGCTGTCTTGCACCTGTTTTGCTTCGCCGTTTTCTTCAGGAGTCTGCAAAAATTCGAACCGTTTTACGTAGCTGTTTGCGTGCTGTTGCCCCTCCTGTACAGCTGGGTCCCGTTCGATACGCACAGCTACGGGACAGATAACTTCTTGTGCTTCGTGGAGACGTGGAGTGACGGTGACCTTACGAACAAGAGTAGCGACGGAATAGTGGAGGAGTTTACTCTCTTCTACGGCCCGCTGGTGGGAATTGTGGGCGTGAACACGACCTTGGTGCTGACGATGGTTGCCATCCTTGCTTGGCGGGCACTGGGGACGAGGGATGCCGACGGAGGCGCGAAATACCTGTCGTCCTGCGATTTCTTGACGCCCACCAGGCGTAACTACAAGATGGAAGTGGTGAAGCAACTCTGTCCACTTCTGACTTCCGCCCTCTTCGTTCTTGGGTTCGTATTGTTTCCTTTCGGTGCTCGGATATACGATGCAGTGTTTTCATCCCGTTCACCCTACCAGTTTGAGCTCGATCTCAGCATCGGTGTAATGGCGGGGCTATCCGGAATGTGTCTCGGTTCGTCGTTGATCGTGCATCTTTGTTACGTGAGGAAGGTCGCAAAATTCTACAGAAAGGTGGCTCCAAGCGCTAGCGACGCCCTCGGGACTCGAGGAAGTAGATTGTTCAACTACAATGCATGTTCTGTGTCAGAGAACGACACTGTGTACAGTGTACCACCGGAGAGCGAAATAGACAAGTTAATTACACATCGTCCGAATTATTTGCTCTCGTAACAAATTTTTCATCACGTGATTTATTTTGAATAAAACCTGCATGTGTACCAACATGGCGGATCGTGGCGTGACAATGACGTGTGACAGATTACGGAGTGGTCACATGACAGATGAAAAAGGTCCATACACATGTACACTGTACTGCCCTCCGTTGTGTATCTAATTAGTTCGGTATCGGTATGAATATGTTATACGAGTTTTTGAATATTGATTATAACCGCAAATTCACATAATAGTGGAAGGGATAGATGAGTGCCTTGAATTTCATGCACTTTAATCAAGCATCAGTCTGATAAGAGTTTGCATAAAATAATCCGTGCATCATAGAATTGTATATGCCTTTCTCATGCAGTACTACAAAACAAGGGAGATAGCTATAGGGCGTGCCCCCTCAGCCCCTCCCCCTTCTTTTGTGGTTACGTGTACCCGAATGTTGATATAATCGTGCAGGGTTCCGAAATATCCGCGGCTAGCAGGTACAGGCAGTCGTGAGCCTCGGTTTTGTGAGCATTAATTATATAATAACGTCAGACCCAGCCATGCAGATGTACATGTAACGCATACACGTGCTGCTCAGTAAAACCCTTATCCGTATCAATTAGTTCAATGTTGGCGGAGATCTATATAGAGTGTGCATTTATTCAGGGGGCAACCAACATCAGTATCGACGGTCTTAGCTTTAGCGGTAAGACTGGTAATGCATTAACAACAGGCTAGGTCCGTGAGAATCGAATATATATATATTTTTTTGTCGAACCCAACTTTCAGAAAAATTAGTCGGAAAATACCAATCGTCTGAAAAAACATGTTTTTAGCCAAGACATTTGGCATTAATGTCTGCTCTATATTTATCGTGGACACTAATCGATCTGTATGCTTTCAAAATGACGTCGTTTTAATGTTTCTTAATTGATCACAAAGCGTACTTTTTTCCTAGGCATTTAAGAGCAGCTGTGGATACCCTTTTAACTGTCATTTGACACCACTAAGAAAGAAGCCACAAATGACCATGTTGGCAGTTAGCTTAGCCGTAGATTGTAGACCTTACGGAACGGGATTGGAAACACTATATATTCCAATTATAATGTATTACGTACGCTTAAGCTGGCACTTTTGGGAGGCGTTTAGAAAACATTACTTTACAGGGATAGAAAAGGTATACATTTAGGCACAGTACGATTCGTAAAGCTGTTCAGATGGTTGCTGCACACGTGTCAGGAGAGCCAGTTTCAAAAAGTTGTGTGTGTATAATGTGTAAAACATGTGGGTTTATAGTGTACCTAACGCGGGTTCAATTTGAACTTTGATTGCTGTAAGAAGTTACAGCTTGAAGCTCTATGGCGAAACCGAAACTGTAGCGCAGAGAACGACGTATTGCGTGGTGCTTGTTTCAAAAACGGACGTCATATACTCTTCGAGATTCGTAGCTTCAAATATCGATTTTGCCAATAAATACCTCATGTGGCTCTCAAATTGTTGTAGGGTCATGGGAAAAGGACTGGGCTGAAACGTATAGTTTGATAACAAGCCAATAGGTATAAAGGCGTTGCGTGGGACTTGTTTGAGTCTTGTTTGAGCCTTTGTTGCAATGATACGTTCATCCATATATATGCGATTAATCCGGCAATACTGATTGTTAATTATTGGCATATGGTTGTAATGTGCAGGTCATGTTTCGACAAGGTCGCTTAGCAGCAAAGCGCAAATACGAATGGAGCACTAGACAATGTACTTCACTGACGGTTTCAATCGATATTGCATTCTGGAAGAAAGCCAGGGTGTCCCACCTCCTACAGCAACTGAGTGAAGTCACCATTGTGGAGGCACTTCTGCCACCTGGTATTATTATATAGCCTAAAACAAGCAATATTATGATTAGAATAGTTGGTGATGTTTTAGGTTGGATCAAGATTGCAGATTTGTCATTCAATTTGTCATTATGATTCAGGGCCTTAGCCGTCATGACAAACAAACGAGTGATTCTAAGAGAACTGATGCACATGCACATGCAGTCATGCTACGTTCTCTCGTTTAAGCTTACCAGACAAGTGTATGTACCCGATATCATATAAAGAACATGAGCTACGGAAAGCCTGCCGCGTCAAATCACCAACCTGCATGAAGCAAAGATTGGAAGGAGCTACAGAGAAAAGAGGAATTACATGCATGCAGAGGACAGCTCACTCAATGACGATCTCTTACATGTGATGAAAGAGAGTACCAAGGCAATTTGTGATGTCCATGCATCCAATCTGGCACATTTGTTTGGGAGAGTCAGATGCAGGCTGCTTCCAAACGACATGCAGACTGATGCGATGGGATCCTGTCATGGTACGTTGAAGGGCAGCATGGATACACTAGCTGGTTCTGTATGGCAGTTCTATTGGCTGGCTGGCCAGGGCCTCCTAAAGCCAGCCCGGGGCCCGGAGCCCGGGGCAAACATTTTCCTGGGGCCCCTAGCCTAATATGTTGATACCATGGTATAATAATGATAAGTTTAACATATATATATTACATACACAAACATTAGGGCATACAAACAAAACATTAGGCATTCTGCCTGCTGAGCAGGACATGCAGATTGATGGCAGAGTCTAGTGGGGAGCACGTGCCTCGATGGTATGAGGATATTGAGCCCGAAGACACATGATTGCAGAACGTATAGCAACGAAAAGCTCAATTTGGCACGAAGCCAAAAAAGGGTTAAGCTGTATGGCTGATCGTGCTTTTATGCAATAAGTGATGCAAGCCTCTATAGAAGGTTTAGGCAGCAGGACCTAATCCACCATGCAGAAGTAGAAAACAACACATGCATGCAATCTAAATGTCTAGCCCGTCTCTAGGTTTGCAAATGGTGTTATGTACTGCCAAATTATAACAAAGAACATAGAACATACACAAAGATTGGCATTCATAACTCGAAGGCAGTGCCATGCAACAGCAGCCTTGCGTGCTTTTTTGTTAGCAAAAGATCCAATTATGACGTCGAAATTTACCTATTTCGCCAACTCTGGCATGACTCCACAGCCAAACTTCGATCCCATGCATGCAATGACATCAATCGCATTTGGCACATTGTCGACCGAAGGTATTTCTTAATTCATTTTAGAACGCTAAATGACCGTTCTGTTTGTGCTACAGTGACGGGCAATGTGCAATTAATACGCAGTGCCACGCAACAGTTTGGAAACAAACCCATCAAAGATGTCTCTGCATGCTAATTTATTAAGTAGACAAATTGGATTTAGAAGTTTTTCCCCTAAGTTGGATGCATGGATGGATTTGAGATGTAATATCTCCTGGACAAGGTCAGAAGAAATGTCAACAGAATACTGAGGCGCAAAGAACTTGGCCTTTTCTTCCACCTCACTGTCATCCATACTCAAATATCCATAGGAAACCAAACATAGACTCCATTGCATGTACATATCAATTAGTCATGTTTTCTATTACACTGGCCACGAGCACGTAAAATACGTTGTTCTTAAAATGGTCATCCTGATCGCAATTGATATGCTCATTATCATCCTGCACACTTTCATCAGCAAACCGCTTCCGCTTCCTATGTCTGCGTTCTGGCAGCTAGCACCGGTTCTATACCGATGTTTTCTGATACAAGCTTAGATTCAGCAGAATTGCATCCCACTGTTCCCTCAGTTATTTTAGATCCTCAATAAGGATTCGTATGTTGTCGACTTCAACATCCAATGTTGCACGCACTTACACACATGTGCCCCTGCAGATGATGCCGTTCTCGTTAACATAGGTCCTGAGGAAGATCTTGAAGCGACTCTTGATTTCTGCACAAAGACCAGCATGGACACCCACTCCCTTACGGGATGACCCTTAAATTCATTATTACGAAGGGACCGCTCACAATAATGGAGAGCCGCGCATCAGCTGCCCGGTTTTGCGAGGCCTTTAATGCATGCTGCCAGTCGAGCCCGTGCTGCTGTGGACGCCAAACTTGCGGCTCTGCTCCACGGGGTGCTGAATCTAAGCTTGTATCAGCCGGTGCTGCCAGAACGCAGACAAAGGAAACGGAAGCGGACATCCCAGGCGTCTGCGTTTGGGCATCACGTGCGCTGGTCTCGCGTGCCATGACGTCACACACATTTATTACGTCATGGCTCGCGAGACTACACGTGCGCCTCCATCATCGCCGCCTACCACAAGTATCTCCGGCAGGTAGGCCGTTCAGCCCTGGCCGCTACATGCATGTAAATAATCATATCATGTCTTCAGAGAGAAATTCCACCCCCTCGCTCTCTCTCGCGGGAGCTTCCGAGGCCTTTGGTGTTGTCGATCGCTCCATCTCCTGCTGCAGGCACATGTAGTGTACCTTGTGGTGTGCTGGCTGCTTGTCACCAGCACACCTCATCAACAGCTTCGTCGTACGGCTCCAGCACTCGGCCCGCCAAGCGTCCCCGATGGGACACCATACGGGGGTGCTGGAGCGCGATAACCGCACCGACTGGCAGCTTAGGACTGCCAGTCGGGAAGATCATTGGAGTGTGAACCAGACGTGCTTGGCTCGCTACGTCGAGCACGACACCTTATCGTGACGGTGGAGAAGGTCAGCGCATTGTTGGAGTCCACACTCCACGGCGGGACAACGACGCAGGGATCATGTCTTATTTATCCCGACGCAGTGCCAGTTTTGAAGCAGGTAAAACGGTTTTTCTAACTGTAGCGGCTAATTGTTTGGTCTGGGCCCTACAATCTGAACCTGCGGCAGCAGGTTCAATATAGGATTGATTGAGGATTGATGAATATCATTAAAAAAAACTTCACTCGCGTCTGGAGGGACAGCGGAGAAACGGATCGCTTATCTCTTTGTCGCGATGGAACGAGAACTCAAAGATCTACAGTTCTACGTTTGTTCCGTATCATAAAACGGTGTGCTTTTAGAGAAACAAACGAATTCCTGCTCCTCGTGCCCAGTCCTAAAATAATTCGTCGTCGTCTTCTTCCTTAGGAAGGTATAACTCGAGCTACGAACGGTTTAGAATAACGGCAATAGCACCAATATCTTCGGAATTCACCTGCACGGTGCCCTTTAAGGTCATTAGAAAGACTACAGCGAGAAGTACCTCATGCGGTAGCAAGTTCTGTATAGGATATGAATTTATTGCAGAAGTTTATTTGGTTTATTGTTGATTAATGAAGTTATTTTACAGCATGCAGTATAAATACTCCAACCTGCACGAAATTTATTTGGTGTTCCTATCGAAACTTTGGCTAGTGAAGTTAAATGCTATCGCGTAATCGAAAGAAGAGATCTAAGCAACGAGCGGAATACCTTCAAAAGCAAGACGATATTTTATCACAAGAAAACAAGGCTAAAGCCCGAGCGCGCTACAAGGCCGATCCCGAAAAGAAGAAGGCCTCTGTACGCGACAGCTACAAGGCCGATCCCGAAAAGAAGAAGGCCTCTGTACGCGACAGCTACAACGCAGATATTGAATCTAAGCAATCTGCTAAAAGGCAGCGATATCAAGAGGACGTCGAGGAGAACCGCGCTGCTAAAAGGCAGCGATATCAAGAGGACGTCGAGGAGAACCGCGCTGCTAAAAGGCAGCGATATCAAGAGGACGTCGAGGAGAACCGCGCTGCTAAAAGGCAGCGATATCAAGAGGACGTCGAGGAGAATCGCGCTGCTAAAAGGCAGAAATACGAGGACAATTCAGCTGCCATTAAGGCATCTGAAAGGAATCGGTATTGGAATGACCCCGCTGTCCGATTGGCTAAACGTGCTGCCGAAAGGAAGCGGTATCGCATGGGTCACCGAACTACCACTACCACCCAATGGTATGTCATGGCATGCATGTTGTATTGCACTAGCATTAAAAAGCTATAGGAAGATGTGCATGCAACATGTGTACAGCACGCATGTAAGGTATCTGCACAAAACATGTACAGCATGCATGGTGACCCAACTGTTGTGTAGTCCTTTCTCCTTTGTGACCTGTCTATTGAATGTTGGGGTGTCATCCTTAATCTGATGTACAAAAAGGCTTCCTTATCTGATGTACAATGGCAGCCCGCCTGCAACTTTGTATGAGTTTAAATTGCATTTGCTAGGGTTGAGCACTGATAATTTCTCCCATATAGCTACTCCTTGTATGAACCCAAATCTCATGCACTAATGGAGTATAATGGTGGTCTTGAAAAAGCTATTCTTAGGGATAGTGAGCTTCTAAGTGAAGTAAATGATGCCTTTTGTAAGTCTCATCCATTGCTAGCTCAAAAGGTTGTTACAAGATCTGCCCGTGCAGCAGTAAGTAAGATTGGTGCAGATGCATTAGTTTCTAAAGCACTGAGTGTACGAAGAGCAAAAGCAGGTTCATTGCTAAAAACTATCCGGGTAGTTAATGCATTGAAATTAGAAGAAAATGATATTTTAGTTGGGCATGGGTATCATACTGCTGGCTCTGAACCTTACTTTTTTATTAATTCGTACACTTACACAAAACGACTTGGGGCCATTCCAGTAGACCTCAATGGTAGGTGTGTAGTGGCAGAGGAGATAGGGGACAGAGATAAGGATACCATGCGCCCCTTGAAATGGAAATGTACAAATGAGTGTCGCAAGCTCACTAGTGAAGAAGTAGAATTAGTGGTGAGGACAAAGTCACTGTTCCAAATGTCCATTGAAGACCTTCGAGCTGGGCTTGATGGTCTTGATTCAGGGTGTAGTCATGTTCATACTGATATCACTTTGAAATTACATTCTGGGTTTATTGAACAGCTTGGGCATCCTATTTATTGTGAGCTTCCAGAATGCTCTAGTCCATTGCGAGTTATTAGGGCAGCTATGCCTCACTTTCCTGTGTTAAGGATTTTCACTAGGCTACTTTATAAAGCTCGCAAATGCCACATGACCATTTTAGCTATTGATTCAGCACTTTCTTGTGGAAATATAGATGAGCTGATACCTTTTCTGGGCTTGAAGGCGAAGTTTTCAGATTTGTTTAGTGAGGATGGAGTTGAGCATGCCGTAGTTAGTGAAGACCACTCATCATCTGGTCTAGGCTGCATTGAGAGAGACTTGAAAGTTACACATGCTGACCTTATAGCTGAGCTACAATCCAAGTTCAATGACGATGCAGAGTTTGCATGTTGTAGCTGTGAACGATTATGCCAGCGCAAACAAGTGTCTCGTGTAAACTTCAGCCTTGACAAATATAAAACAGATGCCTGGCAAAGAACAAAAGCCCTTGTTTTGCAGAATGGTGTCACTGAACAACTCCTATACATTTGTCAGTACTGCCGACCATTTCTAAACAAGAATACTATACCAGCTAGATGTGTTCTTAATGGGCTTGTCACTGAACCTACACCACCGGAACTGAAGTCGCTTAATGCTCTCTGTAAACAACTGATTCAGAGAGCAAAGGCTTTTCAGATCATTGTGCGGCTTGGAACATATTCAGGGAAAGTGCCAGCATATAATGCACTGCAAGCCTGCAGAGGTTGCATGTTCTTTCTGCCACTTCCACTAAACAAAACATGGGACACTTTATCTGAAGTTGAACTTGGTAGGACTGACCTTCTTGTGGCTTTGCCAGACCCTCAGCTGTACATAATTGTAAACGGTGTTCCAACTAAGGATAAAATTGTATGGCAAACACTAGTGGATGTAAATGCAGTAAAGTTAGCCATTCAAAAACTCAAAGAAATAAATTGGCTTTATAAAAATGTAGATGATGCATCATTAGATGAGGCAGCTAAAAATATTGTTGAAGTAGTGGACAAAGCTTCTAGCATAATGTTAGAAAAAGCATCAACTGATGACGTGGCTGCTTTACAGGCATACACTATTCGATCGCTTGACCAACAAGGGTCAATAAAAACAGATGTTGAGCAGTACAAGATGCAAAATGTTAAAGACAGCCCTATTGAAAGCAGACAGAGACATCTTGACGTGATGTGCTTTCCAACACTCTTTCCCTCTGGGCAGTTTGGTGAATTCCACCCTCGAGAAATGCACTTATCAGCATCGGAGTATGCTAAATCTCGGCTGCTCAACAAAGATTCTAGGTTTAGAAAAGATCCACAATATGTTTTCTTTCTACTGTGGCAGCATAAGATGCGGCAGATTGCTGCAGGCATTTACAATGTTCTTAAAACTACTAAGAGGCCTATATTTAGCCCCACCACCACTTCGCCTGCTGCCCCCCTGGCCGCTGCCACCACCACCCACATGGCTCCCATGGCCACAACGAGGCCGCCGCGCCAATAGAAGAGGGTGGAAACGAGGACAAGGCCGAACAATCAATAACATAAATAACTCGTATACTTACCATTTCTATTATAAAAATTTTTAACCTCCCTCCCTCCTTTCGTAAATTAAAATCAATTTGTCACCACTTATAAAGACGCCAGAGGAAAAAACTTATGAAACAAGTAAATAAAAACATTCTCTAACGAGAAAGTTGTTGGTATATAGGATTGACCAATGGTGGTGTAAAAAGCATGGAAACAAGAGTGACAGAAATTTGACTGGAAAATTGAAATAGGCCTATATTTAGCACACTAACGTTGTAACAGTACATGCCTGAGTAATGGGCTAAATATAGGCCTATTTCAATTTTCCAGTCAAATTTCTGTCACTCTTGTTTCCATGCTTTTTACACCACCATTGGTCAATCCTATATACCAACAACTTTCTCGTTAGAGAATGTTTTTATTTACTTGTTTCAAACATTCATCAATGACAAATTTATGTTTATAAACGAAATGCTCTCTCTCTCTTACTCTCTTACTCTCTCTCCTCTCTCTCTCTCTCTCTCTCACTCACTCACACACACACACACACACACACACACACACACACAGGTTCGCTCCCTGTTTCAGCTCGGGTCTGCTGTGGAGAACATGACTACCCGGCTGGTTCCCTTCTCCTTGAGGCAACCAGCCGTGGGATAAACAATGTGGACATACATCTCGTGGCCAGACAGACAGAGAGGACCAAGATGTTCGAACATCCTGTCAGGCAGTGCACTGAATAGTAGATCCATTTGTGCAGTTCAACCACACCCGTGCCAGGCTGTTCAGCAGCTCTTCCACCTGCTGCAGCGCAAGATCACTACCTCCCATCTAAAGGACTGCAGGCAAATAAACTAATTCCATGTACTATTTGTATCACAAGTCCCCCCCCTCCCCCTCCACCCCCCCTCCCTCTTCTCTCCTACCCTACCCCTCCCTCCCTCCCTCTAACCCTCCACATGCATGTGTGGCAGGGTCGTTGCCAGCATAGAGGCAGCGGGGGTCCTTGATGCTACTGGCAGGACCCTACCCCACTACTCTCAAGAGGGTCAACTCCCTCAAGTCCGCCAGTAGGGTCCTGGACTCTCAGCACCTCCCTATATATGCTTCAGGTGACTACCTCAGTCCCACTGATGACCAGATAGGTGACCAGGTAAGTGACACACACCACAGTCCAGAACATTCCATACTTTATCACCCAGACCCTCCTCCTGTAGAGAACACTTTACCTTGTCCCTCCTCTGACCATCTTATCTCATCCCCAGACCAATATCTACAGACATCCTTTCTCGAAACGTTTACCCTCATTGAATTTAACTATCTTCCTCTTACATGCACCCTCACATACAACACACATGCACACACACACACACACACACACACACACACACACACACACACACACACACACACACACACACACACACACACACCTTACGTAGGGTCCAGAGATGATAGGGAGCCTGGAGGACCAGAAGAAATAAAGACATCAAGGATTTAATTGTAAACCGCTGTTTATGCATGCATACATGTTTTTAGATGACTCAAATCCTACCTGCACTTAACCTGCACTTAACCATGAGTTTGATTCGCTATAACTTAGCAACAGTTAACAGTATTGACTTCCTATTTTCAATACTTCGTATTACATCACATGAAAATGTATTGCACAAGCACAGCATCGGGTTCAAACCCGCCACATCTTAAGGTAGGAGCGTTCAAATTCGGTGTGTACATGTCGCTGTGCAAATTTAATGCACATTTACCGCCAAATGGGGAAGACCTAGATTTAAAAAGCTTCTCTATGTATCAGCTCTATGTTTCTCTCGGGAGCAGACAACAGATCTTTAAGGTTTGACGCAATAGAACGTGGAATATTGAAAAAAAAGCCCAACAATTCAATGAACCGCAGCCTTAAACGTGAACAGTCTGGTGACATGTCAAATCATTACGTTATGTATAAATAATCTCTCGGGAGCGCTTCGCTCTATGGAACGATTACGAAAATATGTCGTGATTCCGCAAACCGCAAATCATTACTCAACTCCCGTTGACCGATATTTCTCCATATATCGCAAGGCTGAAAATAACAAAACAACCACACTAACAGTATGCCCTTCTCTGTATGTATACATGTATGTAGAATTGAGCCCGCCAAAACCTGATCGCTAAATTTAGTTATTCAATGATCATGAGCTGATTGGTTGAAATGTTACACGTGATCTTTGTTGCTAAGGCGACAGCTATATAATCTAGTAACACCTGGAAACGCTCATTCTTGCTTGCAAGCGACGCCGTTACGAAGTCTCTGCAAGTGCTTATAACAAAAACTTCCATTTCCTCCTTCTAAATCTGCTTTATTTCAGTCAAATGGTGAGTGTTTGACTCGGATATCTGTTTCCGCGCAAGAGCGCCTTTCTTTACATTCTAATTTCAAATTTCTAGCGTGAGTGCATTCTATCCACGTTGGACAAGCCGGTGTACAGATTGGCAACGCCTGTTGGGAGCTGTACTGCTT
>JABACO010000005.1:5730568-5743619 GCA_013339895.1 Ephydatia muelleri
CTGTCCCTCCTCGGCCTCCACAGAGTCAACGCCCACCTCCTCGTAGTCCTTCTCCAGGGCAGCCAGATCCTCTCGAGCCTCTGAGAACTCTCCCTCCTCCATACCCTCTCCCACGTACCAGTGGACAAAGGCACGCTTGGCATACATCAGGTCAAATTTGTGATCCAGACGAGCCCAGGCCTCGGCAATGGCGGTGGTATTGGAAAGCATGCACACGGCACGCTGCACTTTAGCCAGGTCACCTCCGGGAACAACGGTCGGTGGCTGGTAGTTGATACCGACCTTGAAGCCAGTCGGGCACCAGTCCACAAACTGGATGGTACGCTTGGTCTTGATGGTGGCAATGGCGGCGTTCACATCCTTGGGTACGACGTCCCCTCTGTAAAGCATGCAGCAGGCCATGTACTTTCCGTGGCGGGGATCGCACTTGACCATCTGGTTGGCTGGCTCGAAGCAGGCATTGGTGATCTCGGCCACACTCAGCTGCTCGTGGTACGCCTTCTCGGCCGAGATGACGGGCGCGTAGGTGACAAGGGGGAAGTGGATACGTGGGTACGGGACCAGGTTGGTCTGGAACTCAGTCAGGTCAACGTTCAGTGCCCCGTCAAAACGCAGGGAGGCAGTGATGGAGGAAACAATCTGACCGATGAGACGGTTCAGGTTGGTGTAGGTGGGGCGCTCAATGTCCAAGTTGCGACGGCAGATGTCGTAGATGGCCTCGTTGTCGACCATGAAGGCGCAGTCCGAGTGCTCCAGTGTGGTGTGGGTGGTGAGGATGGAGTTGTAGGGCTCCACCACCGCCGTCGATACCTGGGGGGCGGGGTAGATGGCAAACTCCAGCTTCGATTTTTTGCCGTAGTCCACGGAGAGGCGTTCCATGAGCAGCGAGGCAAACCCGGAGCCGGTGCCCCCTCCGAAGGAGTGGAAGATGAGGAACCCTTGGAGACCCGTGCATTGGTCAGCCAGCTTTCGGATACGGTCGAGGACGAGGTCGACGATCTCTTTGCCGATTGTGTAGTGACCACGAGCGTAGTTGTTGGCCGCGTCTTCCTTGCCGGTTATGAGTTGCTCGGGGTGGAAAAGTTGGCGGTAGGTTCCAGTCCTCACCTCATCTGAATAACAAGCGTAATTCAATTAACATTACACGTGGCGTAAAACCCCTTTTCCCCGCTTTACCTACGACAGTTGGTTCAAGGTCAACGAAGACAGCCCTGGGGACGTGCTTTCCGGCCCCGGTTTCGCTGAAGAAGGTGTTGAAAGAGTCGTCTCCCCCACCGATGGTCTTGTCCGACGGCATCTGTCCATCGGGCTGGATACCGTGCTCCAAGCAGTACAGCTCCCAACAGGCGTTGCCAATCTGTACACCGGCTTGTCCAACGTGGATAGAAATGCACTCACGCTAGAAATTTGAAAATTAGAATGTAAAGAAAGGCGCTCTTGCGCGGAAACAGATATCCGAGTCAAACACTCACCATTTTGACTGAAATAAAGCAGATTTAGAAGGAGGAAATGGAAGTTTTTGTTATAAGCACTTGCAGAGACTTCGTAACGGCGTCGCTTGCAAGCAAGAATGAGCGTTTCCAGGTGTTACTAGATTATATAGCTGTCGCCTTAGCAACAAAGATCACGTGTAACATTTCAACCAATCAGCTCATGATCATTGAATAACTAAATTTAGCGATCAGGTTTTGGCGGGCTCAATTCTACATACATGTATACATACAGAGAAGGGCATACTGTTAGTGTGGTTGTTTTGTTATTTTCAGCCTTGCGATATATGGAGAAATATCGGTCAACGGGAGTTGAGTAATGATTTGCGGTTTGCGGAATCACGACATATTTTCGTAATCGTTCCATAGAGCGAAGCGCTCCCGAGAGATTATTTATACATAACGTAATGATTTGACATGTCACCAGACTGTTCACGTTTAAGGCTGCGGTTCATTGAATTGTTGGGCTTTTTTTTCAATATTCCACGTTCTATTGCGTCAAAACCTTAAAGATCTGTTGTCTGCTCCCGAGAGAAACATAGAGCTGATACATAGAGAAGCTTTTAAATCTAGGTCTTCCCCATTTGGCGGTAAATGTGCATTAAATTTGCACAGCGACATGTACACACCGAATTTGAACGCTCCTACCTTAAGATGTGGCGGGTTTGAACCCGATGCTGTGCTTGTGCAATACATTTTCATGTGATGTAATACGAAGTATTGAAAATAGGAAGTCAATACTGTTAACTGTTGCTAAGTTATAGCGAATCAAACTCATGGTTAAGTGCAGGTTAAGTGCAGGTAGGATTTGAGTCATCTAAAAACATGTATGCATGCATAAACAGCGGTTTACAATTAAATCCTTGATGTCTTTATTTCTTCTGGTCCTCCAGGCTCCCTATCATCTCTGGACCCTACGTAAGGTGTGTGTGTGTGTGTGTGTGTGTGTGTGTGTGTGTGTGTGTGTGTGTGTGTGTGTGTGTGTGTGTGTGTGTGTGTGCATGTGTGTTGTATGTGAGGGTGCATGTAAGAGGAAGATAGTTAAATTCAATGAGGGTAAACGTTTCGAGAAAGGATGTCTGTAGATATTGGTCTGGGGATGAGATAAGATGGTCAGAGGAGGGACAAGGTAAAGTGTTCTCTACAGGAGGAGGGTCTGGGTGATAAAGTATGGAATGTTCTGGACTGTGGTGTGTGTCACTTACCTGGTCACCTATCTGGTCATCAGTGGGACTGAGGTAGTCACCTGAAGCATATATAGGGAGGTGCTGAGAGTCCAGGACCTACTGGCGGACTTGAGGGAGTTGACCCTCTTGAGAGTAGTGGGGTAGGGTCCTGCCAGTAGCATCAAGGACCCCCGCTGCCTCTATGCTGGCAACGACCCCTGCACACATGCATGTGGAGGGTTAGAGGGAGGGAGGGAGGGGTAGGGTAGGAGAGAAGAGGGAGGGGGGTGGAGGGGGAGGGGGGGGACTTGTGATACAAATAGTACATGGAATTAGTTTATTTGCCTGCAGTCCTTTAGATGGGAGGTAGTGATCTTGCGCTGCAGCAGGTGGAAGAGCTGCTGAACAGCCTGGCACGGGTGTGGTTGAACTGCACAAATGGATCTACTATTCAGTGCACTGCCTGACAGGATGTTCGAACATCTTGGTCCTCTCTGTCTGTCTGGCCACGAGATGTATGTCCACATTGTTTATCCCACGGCTGGTTGCCTCAAGGAGAAGGGAACCAGCCGGGTAGTCATGTTCTCCACAGCAGACCCGAGCTGAAACAGGGAGCGAACCTGTGTGTGTGTGTGTGTGTGTGTGTGTGTGTGTGTGTGTGAGTGAGTGAGAGAGAGAGAGAGAGAGAGAGAGAGAGAGAGAGAGTAAGAGAGAGAGAGCATTTCGTTTATAAACATAAATTTGTCATTGATGAATGTTTGAAACAAGTAAATAAAAACATTCTCTAACGAGAAAGTTGTTGGTATATAGGATTGACCAATGGTGGTGTAAAAAGCATGGAAACAAGAGTGACAGAAATTTGACTGGAAAATTGAAATAGGCCTATATTTAGCCCATTACTCAGGCATGTACTGTTACAACGTTAGTGTGCTAAATATAGGCCTATTTCAATTTTCCAGTCAAATTTCTGTCACTCTTGTTTCCATGCTTTTTACACCACCATTGGTCAATCCTATATACCAACAACTTTCTCGTTAGAGAATGTTTTTATTTACTTGTTTCATAAGTTTTTTCCTCTGGCGTCTTTATAAGTGGTGACAAATTGATTTTAATTTACGAAAGGAGGGAGGGAGGTTAAAAATTTTTATAATAGAAATGGTAAGTATACGAGTTATTTATGTTATTGATTGTTCGGCCTTGTCCTCGTTTCCACCCTCTTCTATTGGCGCGGCGGCCTCGTTGTGGCCATGGGAGCCATGTGGGTGGTGGTGGCAGCGGCCAGGGGGGCAGCAGGCGAAGTGGTGGTGGGGCTAAATATAGGCCTCTTAGTAGTTTTAAGAACATTGTAAATGCCTGCAGCAATCTGCCGCATCTTATGCTGCCACAGTAGAAAGAAAACATATTGTGGATCTTTTCTAAACCTAGAATCTTTGTTGAGCAGCCGAGATTTAGCATACTCCGATGCTGATAAGTGCATTTCTCGAGGGTGGAATTCACCAAACTGCCCAGAGGGAAAGAGTGTTGGAAAGCACATCACGTCAAGATGTCTCTGTCTGCTTTCAATAGGGCTGTCTTTAACATTTTGCATCTTGTACTGCTCAACATCTGTTTTTATTGACCCTTGTTGGTCAAGCGATCGAATAGTGTATGCCTGTAAAGCAGCCACGTCATCAGTTGATGCTTTTTCTAACATTATGCTAGAAGCTTTGTCCACTACTTCAACAATATTTTTAGCTGCCTCATCTAATGATGCATCATCTACATTTTTATAAAGCCAATTTATTTCTTTGAGTTTTTGAATGGCTAACTTTACTGCATTTACATCCACTAGTGTTTGCCATACAATTTTATCCTTAGTTGGAACACCGTTTACAATTATGTACAGCTGAGGGTCTGGCAAAGCCACAAGAAGGTCAGTCCTACCAAGTTCAACTTCAGATAAAGTGTCCCATGTTTTGTTTAGTGGAAGTGGCAGAAAGAACATGCAACCTCTGCAGGCTTGCAGTGCATTATATGCTGGCACTTTCCCTGAATATGTTCCAAGCCGCACAATGATCTGAAAAGCCTTTGCTCTCTGAATCAGTTGTTTACAGAGAGCATTAAGCGACTTCAGTTCCGGTGGTGTAGGTTCAGTGACAAGCCCATTAAGAACACATCTAGCTGGTATAGTATTCTTGTTTAGAAATGGTCGGCAGTACTGACAAATGTATAGGAGTTGTTCAGTGACACCATTCTGCAAAACAAGGGCTTTTGTTCTTTGCCAGGCATCTGTTTTATATTTGTCAAGGCTGAAGTTTACATGAGACACTTGTTTGCGCTGGCATAATCGTTCACAGCTACAACATGCAAACTCTGCATCGTCATTGAACTTGGATTGTAGCTCAGCTATAAGGTCAGCATGTGTAACTTTCAAGTCTCTCTCAATGCAGCCTAGACCAGATGATGAGTGGTCTTCACTAACTACGGCATGCTCAACTCCATCCTCACTAAACAAATCTGAAAACTTCGCCTTCAAGCCCAGAAAAGGTATCAGCTCATCTATATTTCCACAAGAAAGTGCTGAATCAATAGCTAAAATGGTCATGTGGCATTTGCGAGCTTTATAAAGTAGCCTAGTGAAAATCCTTAACACAGGAAAGTGAGGCATAGCTGCCCTAATAACTCGCAATGGACTAGAGCATTCTGGAAGCTCACAATAAATAGGATGCCCAAGCTGTTCAATAAACCCAGAATGTAATTTCAAAGTGATATCAGTATGAACATGACTACACCCTGAATCAAGACCATCAAGCCCAGCTCGAAGGTCTTCAATGGACATTTGGAACAGTGACTTTGTCCTCACCACTAATTCTACTTCTTCACTAGTGAGCTTGCGACACTCATTTGTACATTTCCATTTCAAGGGGCGCATGGTATCCTTATCTCTGTCCCCTATCTCCTCTGCCACTACACACCTACCATTGAGGTCTACTGGAATGGCCCCAAGTCGTTTTGTGTAAGTGTACGAATTAATAAAAAAGTAAGGTTCAGAGCCAGCAGTATGATACCCATGCCCAACTAAAATATCATTTTCTTCTAATTTCAATGCATTAACTACCCGGATAGTTTTTAGCAATGAACCTGCTTTTGCTCTTCGTACACTCAGTGCTTTAGAAACTAATGCATCTGCACCAATCTTACTTACTGCTGCACGGGCAGATCTTGTAACAACCTTTTGAGCTAGCAATGGATGAGACTTACAAAAGGCATCATTTACTTCACTTAGAAGCTCACTATCCCTAAGAATAGCTTTTTCAAGACCACCATTATACTCCATTAGTGCATGAGATTTGGGTTCATACAAGGAGTAGCTATATGGGAGAAATTATCAGTGCTCAACCCTAGCAAATGCAATTTAAACTCATACAAAGTTGCAGGCGGGCTGCCATTGTACATCAGATAAGGAAGCCTTTTTGTACATCAGATTAAGGATGACACCCCCAACATTCAATAGACAGGTCACAAAGGAGAAAGGACTACACAACAGTTGGGTCACCATGCATGCTGTACATGTTTTGTGCAGATACCTTACATGCGTGCTGTACACATGTTGCATGCACATCTTCCTATAGCTTTTTAATGCTAGTGCAATACAACATGCATGCCATGACATACCATTGGGTGGTAGTGGTAGTTCGGTGACCCATGCGATACCGCTTCCTTTCGGCAGCACGTTTAGCCAATCGGACAGCGGGGGTCATTCCAATACCGATTCCTTTCAGATGCCTTAATGGCAGCTGAATTGTCCTCGTATTTCTGCCTTTTAGCAGCGCGATTCTCCTCGACGTCCTCTTGATATCGCTGCCTTTTAGCAGCGCGGTTCTCCTCGACGTCCTCTTGATATCGCTGCCTTTTAGCAGCGCGGTTCTCCTCGACGTCCTCTTGATATCGCTGCCTTTTAGCAGCGCGGTTCTCCTCGACGTCCTCTTGATATCGCTGCCTTTTAGCAGATTGCTTAGATTCAATATCTGCGTTGTAGCTGTCGCGTACAGAGGCCTTCTTCTTTTCGGGATCGGCCTTGTAGCTGTCGCGTACAGAGGCCTTCTTCTTTTCGGGATCGGCCTTGTAGCGCGCTCGGGCTTTAGCCTTGTTTTCTTGTGATAAAATATCGTCTTGCTTTTGAAGGTATTCCGCTCGTTGCTTAGATCTCTTCTTTCGATTACGCGATAGCATTTAACTTCACTAGCCAAAGTTTCGATAGGAACACCAAATAAATTTCGTGCAGGTTGGAGTATTTATACTGCATGCTGTAAAATAACTTCATTAATCAACAATAAACCAAATAAACTTCTGCAATAAATTCATATCCTATACAGAACTTGCTACCGCATGAGGTACTTCTCGCTGTAGTCTTTCTAATGACCTTAAAGGGCACCGTGCAGGTGAATTCCGAAGATATTGGTGCTATTGCCGTTATTCTAAACCGTTCGTAGCTCGAGTTATACCTTCCTAAGGAAGAAGACGACGACGAATTATTTTAGGACTGGGCACGAGGAGCAGGAATTCGTTTGTTTCTCTAAAAGCACACCGTTTTATGATACGGAACAAACGTAGAACTGTAGATCTTTGAGTTCTCGTTCCATCGCGACAAAGAGATAAGCGATCCGTTTCTCCGCTGTCCCTCCAGACGCGAGTGAAGTTTTTTTAATGATATTCATCAATCCTCAATCAATCCTATATTGAACCTGCTGCCGCAGGTTCAGATTGTAGGGCCCAGACCAAACAATTAGCCGCTACAGTTAGAAAACCGTTTTACCTGCTTCAAAACTGGCACTGCGTCGGGATAAATAAGACATGATCCCTGCGTCGTTGTCCCGCCGTGGAGTGTGGACTCCAACAATGCGCTGACCTTCTCCACCGTCACGATAAGGTGTCGTGCTCGACGTAGCGAGCCAAGCACGTCTGGTTCACACTCCAATGATCTTCCCGACTGGCAGTCCTAAGCTGCCAGTCGGTGCGGTTATCGCGCTCCAGCACCCCCGTATGGTGTCCCATCGGGGACGCTTGGCGGGCCGAGTGCTGGAGCCGTACGACGAAGCTGTTGATGAGGTGTGCTGGTGACAAGCAGCCAGCACACCACAAGGTACACTACATGTGCCTGCAGCAGGAGATGGAGCGATCGACAACACCAAAGGCCTCGGAAGCTCCCGCGAGAGAGAGCGAGGGGGTGGAATTTCTCTCTGAAGACATGATATGATTATTTACATGCATGTAGCGGCCAGGGCTGAACGGCCTACCTGCCGGAGATACTTGTGGTAGGCGGCGATGATGGAGGCGCACGTGTAGTCTCGCGAGCCATGACGTAATAAATGTGTGTGACGTCATGGCACGCGAGACCAGCGCACGTGATGCCCAAACGCAGACGCCTGGGATGTCCGCTTCCGTTTCCTTTGTCTGCGTTCTGGCAGCACCGGCTGATACAAGCTTAGATTCAGCACCCCGTGGAGCAGAGCCGCAAGTTTGGCGTCCACAGCAGCACGGGCTCGACTGGCAGCATGCATTAAAGGCCTCGCAAAACCGGGCAGCTGATGCGCGGCTCTCCATTATTGTGAGCGGTCCCTTCGTAATAATGAATTTAAGGGTCATCCCGTAAGGGAGTGGGTTGTCCATGGCTGGTCTGGCATTTTCCTAGTTTAGGTTCCGTCATTAGTATTCATTGCTACTATGCGGATTCGTGGTTTTCTATGACCATTGAAGTTATGAATATAATTACACGTTCACAATACAATTAATGAATGCGATTTGAAGAGGTCAAGAAAATCGACATTGCGCCTAGGTAGAAGCTTATCTACGTTCAACCCCGCCCGCGCCTCCGCTACCCGAGACATGCATTATAATAACATGCACTATACGGCAACAGGTTCATGCTAAAGTTCATGCTATATTTTATTGCGAACGCGCCTCCTCTTTGTCTGGCACTTTTGCTACATCGATACACCCTCACTTTGTTCTCTTTCTTCACGACATGTGCTGGCTGCCGCAAATATTTCTACTCCACTTCGAAACAGACACAGTGGCTAAGACCACGAGTTAAGTCACGTGACGTCTTATCGATTACTATACTAGTTAGCTATAAATAAATTGCTCATCCGGATGTCGTCATTGTGCATGAAAATGGTGCGACATGTCAATGGAAGTGGCGGGAAAATGTTTGTGCAAATAGGTTACCATTTTACAATGCGCACTTATTCATTAATACGCATGTCTTAAGTTTGTACCAATTATCAGTCGTTGCGCATTGTGAGAGTTATCCTTGATTTCATTGGATTAATCCCGCCTTTCTCAGTGACATGGCGCGTGATGTTATAAAACGATAAGTAGTATTTAAGCAGTGGATTTCAATGCAACAATCATTAGAATTCAGTAGAAAAATTTGAGAGCTCGAACGGGAGGTATGGCCACTCCCATGTATGGACCGTTCGGTTTGGGATTGGAGTATTGGACTTACAAAAGACTACTGCGAGAAGTCCTTGTGGATATAGACACTACCATTCAGTGGTGTAAACGCAACGGCCTGCTAGCGCGGTCTCAGGAATGCAATGCTTGCAGTATTCCCATGCATTGGGAAGTCTACGATCGAGGAATTGATGGTTACAGGTATGGGTGGTATGCATGTATGCATGGTACATATTCATGCCTGCATGTATGAAGGCCCGAGTGCACGTACGATTTTGCGGAAAAAAAGCAAGGTTTATATGTGTATATTTCATTGCACTTATCCAGGTCCATGATCTCATGTGTATATACATTAATTTTTATTCCTGTAGGTGGAGATGCCCAAACAAATGTTGCAGAAAGGTGAAATCTATTCGACACGACTCGTGGTTTTCTCAGAGCCATTTGACGTTAGAACAGATCCTGGAGGTGACATTTCTTTGGACAGAGGATATGTCAGGAGAGACGGTGCGGAAATGGGTTGGAATTAACAAAAATACCATTGTGGACTGGTTTAACTTTTGCCGTGAGGTATGCGCTGTGTATATGGACCAGATAGAAACCGAGAAGATTGGAGGGGTTGGAAAAGTGGTGGAGATCGACGAGTCCAAGTTTGGCAAAAGAAAATATAACCGCGGCAGAAGAAGAGAAGGACAGTGGGTTTTGGGAGGCGTGGAGAGAGGTTCTGAGGAAATGTTTATGCAAATCGTTCCATCGCGTGATGCGGCGACGCTTCTACCAGTAATCATCGCCAACGTTAAACCGGGAACTGAGATCCACACAGATGAATGGAGGTCTTATGCAAGATTGAACCGCAGGGGCTACGTACACCACACGGTAAATCACAGCATTGAATTCGTCAATCCTGCTAATGGTGCACACACACAATCTATTGAGTGTACCTGGGCACATGCAAAGAAGAAGTACAAGAAGATGCACGGCACTTCAAAAGCACTCTTTCCCACATACTTAGTGGAATTTATATGGAGAAGAAAAATTGCAAAAGATACACCATTTGCTATGCTTATGAACTGCATAACAGTTGTGTACCCCCTTTAATGCTGCATTTGTGTTGCATGTGAAACAACACTGCATTGGGATCTGTATTTAGCTTTACTTTAATTGTAATATCCATGTATCTGGTGGGTTAATATTACAATTATACTATTAACTTCATGCGGTATGCACAATGACGACATCCGGATGAGCAATTTATTTATAGCTAACTAGTATAGTAATCGATAAGACGTCACGTGACTTAACTCGTGGTCTTAGCCACTGTGTCTGTTTCGAAGTGGAGTAGAAATATTTGCGGCAGCCAGCACATGTCGTGAAGAAAGAGAACAAAGTGAGGATGTATCGATGTAGCAAAAGTGCCAGACAAAGAGGAGGCGCGTTCGCAATAAAATATAGCATGAACTTTAGCATGAACCTGTTGCCGTATAGTGCATGTTATTATAATGCATGTCTCGGGTAGCGAAGGCGCGGGCGGGGTTGAACGTAGATAAGCTTCTACCTAGGCGCAATGTCGATTTTCTTGACCTCTTCAAATCGCATTCATTAATTGTATTGTGAACGTGTAATTATATTCATAACTTCAATGGTCATAGAAAACCACGAATCCGCATAGTAGCAATGAATACTAATGACGGAACCTAAACTAGGAAAATGCCGCTGGTCTTTGTGCAGAAATCAAGAGTCGCTTCAAGATCTTCCTCAGGACCTATGTTAACGAGAACGGCATCATCTGCAGGGGCACATGTGTGTAAGTGCGTGCAACATTGGATGTTGAAGTCGACAACATACGAATCCTTATTGAGGATCTAAAATAACTGAGGGAACAGTGGGATGCAATTCTGCTGAATCTAAGCTTGTATCAGAAAACATCGGTATAGAACCGGTGCTAGCTGCCAGAACGCAGACATAGGAAGCGGAAGCGGTTTGCTGATGAAAGTGTGCAGGATGATAATGAGCATATCAATTGCGATCAGGATGCCATTTTAAGAACAACGTATTTTACGTGCTCGTGGCCAGTTGTAATAGAAAACATGACTAATTGATATGTACATGCAATGGAGGTCTATGTTTGGTTTCCTATGATATTTGAGTATGGATGACAGTGAGGTGGAAGAAAAGGCCAAGTTCTTTGCGCCTCAGTATTCTGTTGACATTTCTTCTGACCTTGTCCAGGAGATATTACATCTCAAATCCATCCATGCATCCAACTTAGGGGAAAAACTTCTAAATCCAATTTGTCTACTTAATAAATTAGCATGCAGAGGACATCTTTGATGGGTTTGTTTCCAAAACTGTTGCGTGGCACTGCGTATATAATTGCACATTGCCCGTCACTGTAGCACAAACAGAACGGTCATTTAGCGTTCTAAAATGAATAAGAAATACCTTCGGTTCGACAATGTGCCAATGCGATTGATGTCATTGCATGCATGGGACTCGAAGTTTGGCTGTGGAGTCATGCCAGAGTTGGCGAAATAGGTAAATTTCGACGTCATAATTGGATCTTTTGCTAACAAAAAAGCACGCAAGGCTGCTGTTGCATGGCACTGCCTTCGAGTTATGAATGCCAATCTTTGTGTATGTTCTATGTTCTTTGTTATAATTTGGCAGTACATAACACCATTTGCAAACCTAGAGACGGGCTAGACATTTAGATTGCATGCATGTGTTGTTTCTACTTCTGCATGGTGGATTAGGTCCTGCTGCCTAAACCTTCTATAGAGGCTTGCATCACTTATTGCATAAAAGCACGATCAGCCATACAGCTTAACCCTTTTTTGGCTTCGTGCCAAATTGAGCTTTTCGTTGCTATACGTTCTGCAATCATGTGTCTTCGGGCTCAATATCCTCATACCATCGAGGCACGTGCTCCCCACTAGACTCTGCCATCAATCTGCATGTCCTGCTCAGCAGGCAGAATGCCTAATGTTTGTTTGTATGCCCTAATGTTTGTGTATGTAATATATATTGTTAAACTTATCATTATTATACCATGGTATCAACATATTAGGCTAGGGGCCCCAGGAAAATGTTTGCCCCGGGCTCCGGGCCCCGGGCTGGCTTTAGGAGGCCCTGGCCAGCCAGCCAATAGAACTGCCATACAGAACCAGCTAGTGTATCCATGCTGCCCTTCAACGTACCATGACAGGATCCCATCGCATCAGTCTGCATGTCGTTTGGAAGCAGCCTGCATCTGACTCTCCCAAACAAATGTGCCAGATTGGATGCATGGACATCACAAATTGCCTTGGTACTCTCTTTCATCACATGTAAGAGATCGTCATTGAGTGAGCTGTCCTCTGCATGCATGTAATTCCTCTTTTCTCTGTAGCTCCTTCCAATCTTTGCTTCATGCAGGTTGGTGATTTGACGCGGCAGGCTTTCCGTAGCTCATGTTCTTTATATGATATCGGGTACATACACTTGTCTGGTAAGCTTAAACGAGAGAACGTAGCATGACTGCATGTGCATGTGCATCAGTTCTCTTAGAATCACTCGTTTGTTTGTCATGACGGCTAAGGCCCTGAATCATAATGACAAATTGAATGACAAATCTGCAATCTTGATCCAACCTAAAACATCACCAACTATTCTAATCATAATATTGCTTGTTTTTAGGCTATATAATAATACCAGGTGGCAGAAGTGCCTCCACAATGGTGACTTCACTAGTTGCTGTAGGAGGTGGGACACCCTGGCTTTCTTCCAGAATGCAATATCGATTGAAACCGTCAGTGAAGTACATTGTCTAGTGCTCCATTCGTATTTGCGCTTTGCTGCTAAGCGACCTTGTCGAAACATGACCTGCACATTACAACCATATGCCAATAATTAACAATCAGTATTGCCGGATTAATCGCATATATATGGATGAACGTATCATTGCAACAAAGGCTCAAACAA
>JABACO010000005.1:5744619-5783740 GCA_013339895.1 Ephydatia muelleri
TGCCTTTCCTGTACTTCATTATTCCTTCCAGGCATGCTTTCATCATATCCCCTAACGTTCTTCATCTAATGTGGCTCTCTCAATTTTTTTAGTGTATATCTACTCCTTCAAAATAATCACAGAATAAATCATACGTTTTAACAATGCACCATTGTTCGAACAATAAAGCCGTTCTGCGTGCTGGCTGCGCTTCGCAACGCTACTTATTGTCTTCTAGTTCTATACCATCCGTTCTTTTGTGATGTCACCAATGCCTCATACCCTGGGATGGTCCTCTACTGAAATAGAGAACAAAAAGTTAGTCAAACAATATACAATTACACGAGCGTAACAACTAACCAAGATATGTAATAATAGAGGTGAACATATACCAAATGTCGGGCGTTACAACTTCTTTTAGAATCGTCAGATTGTCTCGAAATTTTGTCAACACAAGATAATAAACAGTATTACGAGTCCAGATACTTTTCTAAGTGGTCTGAATCTCGAATCTGGGTGTTCTGATACGTTAAAGATGTGTCATTTTTAGTAACGGGTATAATACTGCATGTTAGTCTGTTAAGACGAGAGTTTATTTTTTGAAGTCAATACAGATTACCGAAGAGGAATCTGTGTACTTTGTCAGTAACTAAGCAACTGCCATAAATCCTACGCCGTGAACAATCAGGAGGTACCCTATATCATGCATACGCGAAGAGTGTTGAAAACTTGGACGCAAATTTTACGAACAAGATGGCGGCCAATGAATTGTAACATACCTACATTTGAAATAAAGTATGCATAGTTTCTGTAGGATGTGGTGCGATAAGCCACGTGACCACTATATTGCATGTGATACGCCTGACAAAGATGCAAATTCAGGCTGCTAAACTGAATCAGCTAGCTTTCAAATTTAGAGTATGCAGCGCGTTATACGGTATCAAGAGCATTCAGCAATAATCGAGAGCACCCATGGCCTGATTCGGCACAGAAACTGTGATTCATGTTGTCATGAGAGTACATCCTCGCGTTCTTGCGGAGAGTCTGGTAACAGCCTATGTTCGAGTGGTATATGATTATAAAGTTACCTCACCATTGTACGTATAAGGTACCAGATATAGGTATACTAGCTGCATGCGTATAGGTTAAAAATCTTTTAATTAAATCGACTCCGCACGAACGCGAGCGGTGTGGGCTACGCGACACTAAGTGCTTACGGCCGTCACAAGCAAGCCTGCATGTCTACCCTTCAGTGTTTGGTAAGAACAGTATTTTGCTTAATTGAAGCGGTAGCCATACTCCCTGGCCATAACATGCATGCATCCGAGTCCACCTTCCTGTAATTATATTAGTATAATTATACACCAGCACTGAGAGTATACTTTTCCTGTGTCATGTGACCGCTCCGTGATCTGACATACGTCAGTGTTACACAATATAAATTAATACATGTCCGCCATATTGATTCACAGGAAATATCCGAGTAACGAAAAGGGTCCAAGCGTACGCATGGTAATTAGACAAAATCGCGCGCATGCTTTTTCAAACACATAAATAAAAACATACATGTAATTCAAATCTTTGAATATTTGATTTGACAGCCGCAAAATCAAATGCAAATCAAGCGCACTTTATTTTACTGTGAAATCATATACGCTGATTTAACAAAACTGATTCAAAAAATTTGATACCAATAATTGATTTGACGTGCTGTTAAAGAGAGTGCCAGCAATACGAACGCAATAACTATTGCGTTCGTACGCAGATTTCGCACCACCCGGTACGGTAAATCTACGTTGGCTCACATCTTTACATGCACTCGTACTCGCTGAGATGCTTTAAAATAATAATAAACGTATACTGGCGGATATTTGTTTCTCGGAACATTCTCTGGCCCCATGATATGAGAAATGAAACTGATGCATAGAGACAGAAGTGCATTATGCATGACCAGTCTACTGAAATGCCCTGGGCCAGACGTAAGATTGAAACCAGAAAGTGAAAGCACAAAGACTCTTACTAAGAATATTCATGGTGATTACTGATTAGAAATGATCACATGTATGTTACAGTACTTACGATAAATGAAATCACGTTCTATCATGCATGTTAAAGAAACAAACAAAAAACAAAAAAACAAAAAAACAGCAAAACCGGCAGCCGTATTCAGAGCCTACATCTCACAGAAAATATGTCTAGTAACGTAGGTAGCATATTCAATAGAAACAACACTCTCATACAAATTTATAGAGCACTTGCCGGTCGAATAAACGCTTTGTGAAGCCAACGACTCTAAATGAAGCGTATGATACACGCCGTACGTTGATGCTATTATCCCTCGAAGGATGCTTAACCCAGATATTCACTTGAACGAATTGCAAAGATAACCCAAATTCTAATGCTATCAGTGTGCTGTAATGAGTGCCCAGTTGCTCGTCCCGTATCCAAAAGTCGGGACGAGACCTACTGTCCATTTGTACGGCTGGTTACCATCTAACCTGTACCCCCTCTACCTCTTTGTGCCGTCTATCCTTTCACTGTTACGCTCCTCCATCCGATGCATCAGGGGCATGTTCTACGCTGAAGGTTTGCCACATACACATGCAATTTTGCGGGCAATATTGGTGGGTTCCAGCCACGCATACAATGCATCACCTCTGACATTCCCTAATCTCAAATGCATAACAATATTATTATTATGTTAGTCATTGCCATGAGGGACCAATGCCAATGAAACACTCGTACTGGTACGTGACGTAACTTTATAGTCAGAACCACTCGCAAGAACGCGAGGGTGTGGCTATGCGAGATATGGGTTCAGCATGTATAAACTGAGAGCCCACATAATTGCGTGAATTTCTACATCCTAGCTGCATACGAACGTGAGCGGCTCGACTTTCCACTGTTGCATACCAAACTATGCATGACCCATGAATATCGGCGCCGTAGAGATTTGGTACAAAGATTTTAACCCACTCAGTGCGTGCATGCATGGACAGTTAATGTCGCTTCCATTTTATTCAGACCGCGCCACGTTTGAATGAAAAGGCACATGTGCGTCCACCTATGAAGGGGAATACCACAAAATTTATTTCGATGGTTTCATCTTCTTACGGTGTTCCTATCTCCAGTTGTGCGCGATGAAAGGAAGGAGAAAGAAAGACGCCGATGTGAATAAGGTCTGGGACCGAGGACTATATTCTGGGTCTGGGCACCCAGCAGGCCACGAGGTTTAAATCGTTTACTACTGTCCGAGTGGATGGCTTCAGCAGCTCTCTTGAGAGTCAGGGACGCGGGCACCATCGCGCTACGCAAGTCCTCCGTAGTACGCAGCCGATTCGCGAGGAGCCGTGGTGAGTGTGCATAGGGTTCGGGGGAACCCAGCACGTGAGGTCTTTGATCGTGACGTACTTAGGCGATTGGGAGCGGGAAGCAGGCAAGGTTATGGTGCTTTCCCCGCAGGTAACTGCGGCATCATGAAGGTTTTGCCCGAGGTAGCCGAAGCGATCTCCGCAGGAATGCCCGTGGTTGCTCTGGAGACAACCATTGTGACGCACGGAATGCCGTATCCGACAAATCTGCAGTACGTGCTGGTGTGTGTGGTGTGTGTGTGGTGTGTGTGTGTGTGTGTGTGGTGTGTGTGTGTGTGTGTGTGTGGTTGTATATGTGTGTTCATGTGTGTGTGTGGTTTTATGTGTGTGTATGTGTGTGTGGGTGTGTGCATGTGTGTGTGTATGTGTATGTGTGTGGGTATGGGTGGGTGGGTGGGTGGGTTTGTGTGTATGTGTGTGTTTGGGTTTGTGTGGATGTGTGTGTGTGCACGCGTGTTCATTTTCTTTCCCAGCCACTGCACAGGCTGTGGAGGCAGTGGTGCGAGCACACGGCTCTGTACCGGCCACGATTGGCGTTCTTGATGGTTACGTGTACGTTGGTATGACGGAGGCTGATCTGTTGAGATTAGCGGAACCGAACCTGAAAGGGAGGAAGATATCAAGGCGCGACCTCTCCTATGTGATCAGCAAGGTGAAGGAACTGAGCCCCCCCCCCCCCCCCCCCTCCCCTTGTTGCTGCCATGGTAACATCAGTCATTATACCACTTGTGTTGAACTGCAGGCTAAGCCATTTTAGAGGACTTGCGAGGAGGGAAAATATTTTTAACAAGGAGTTTACTTTAAGACTAGTTTGATATTCTAGTTTGGCGATCTAGTTTGACCTCTTGTTTGACCTTTTGTTATTTTGATCTTTTGTAGTGGCATCAACTGATGCTGTATTGGAAATGGTTAACCCTTTGGTGTAGAATAGAAAATGCCATATCTTTATGCCCATAAAGGTAGAGAATAATGTCTAGTGGAGATTTTCTGTTTATGTTGAACGAGTTGTCTGTCTGATATTATTAGAGTTTGGATAGCAGACATTAATCATCTTCAGTTAATTCTTACTAGCTATTTATAAGCATGAGCCAAAGGGGTACATGTATTGTCAATTGCTTCTATTGTAAGAGTTATTATTTTTAATTAGAGCACATGGTATTACTCAGGTCTTGGTCATATGACTTTCTCTTCATGCAGTTGTGGCTTGGGTTTGTTTATTTTGGGATGGCCCTTGAAGTGGTGATGTAATGGATAATTGAAGGGTGATCCCATTGAAGTGTAATGGATCTTGAAGTGATAATGTAATGGGCAGTGGGCAATAATTGGCATGTCTAGTGATGGGCTGGGGTGTGTGTGACTGCACAATGTCATCCATTCCGATAGGTTGAGAGTGGAGGAACAACAGTGTCTGCCACAATGCTCTGTGCCCACAAGGCTGGTATCCCTGTGTTTGCTACTGGAGGCATTGGTGGTGTCCACAGGGGAGGGGAGTCATGTAAGTGCTCATCGGTGGGGTCCCACAGGGGAGGGGTGTCATGTAAGTGCTCAGGGTAGTTATCAGGGTTCGTACAGAGTATTGAAAAGGCATTAAATCAATACATTGGATTAAATAGGCATTAAATCTGGGTTTTGTATTGAAAAAGCATTGAAATCCAATACGGCTATTAAAAAGGCATTGAATTTCTCCCCGTGTCTCTTTTAACACCGCCCCATTAATTCCCTGAGCGCATCTATTTCTATTACGTGCACGTGCTGCTACATACGATTTGGGCCTGGGGATGAGTGTGTAACGGAGGTGAACGAGCTGTGCTACTAATTTTTAGAGCAATTTGAAATTGGTGCGCACTTTGCGATGGGGTAGTGTACCTTCAGATTGGAGTGGCTGAAAAATCCTTTATATAGTGAATGGTTGGCTACACATAATGATGACAGATACTCAGCGTATTGCATAGCATGTAGAAAGGAGTTTGGGCTCGGAACAATGGGTGAATATTCACTCAAATCACATGCTTCCGGGAAGACTCATCAGAAAAACGTATCTATCTTAAAGGGAAATACCAAGATATCGTTTGCCACCTCTGATACACCGTGTTCTTCGGCAGTTATGCGTCAGGATGGAACGGAACAATCTGCTGCTCATGGCCCAGTTCCCAGTCCCATTCAGGCTATTGTTCAGTACATGTATTAAAAAGTATGGTTTTTTGCATTATAAAAGCATTATAAAGGTCTTATTTTGACATGTGTACAAACCCTGGTTATGATTGTTTGTTATTTAAATTACATGATGTAATCTCTTAAGTGCCACATTGCATCATAGTGACATAATTCCACTATCTGAACAGCAGTTGCTAAATGGATGTGCGTAGTTATTGATATTAATAATCTATCATAACAGTATACATCATCGCACAGACAACTAACCAGAATGTAGAGTGATAAGCTTTTCTGACGTTGCTATCTATTTTGGTGCGTTCTATCATCGTGTTAGATGAGCACCATGGCTTTCATCGTGTTAGATGAGCACCATGGCTTTCATCGTGTTAGATGAGCACCATGGCTTTCATCTATGTTGTTCATGATTTAAATTTTATATGGGACCAGTATTCGAGTATTCGAGAAAAGATAAGAAGAGCGAATAATTCATCACGGACGATTTTAGAGTTTAGTTCGGTGCAGTCCACCATTTTGGCAACTTTTGATCAATAATGCAATTTTCAAGGGTCACTTTGATCCAAGTGTTCGTTTGTATGTGTCAATCGTCACACAGTTAATAATAATGTCAACCTCACTGTCCTGCATGTATGCAGCTTGAGTGGCTTTGAACTGTAAAGTTGCTCGAGACGATGTAACATTAAGGCATATTTGCTCCTCGTATGTACTGACAGTCTGCAACACTGGGATAGTTTTGTGCAGCCATTTTGTGCATCTTTAACTCTTCCGCAGGGAAGCCAATTATTGCAATACACTTCTAGTGTGAAATAAGCATTTCTATGTTGCAAGAAAATGTAGATAGTAAATATCTTACGCTAAATAACGTTTTCAATTTGTTGTCACTGCAAAAGTGTTAACTGTTTAGATAAACAAAATGGCTCCTGCGACTGTTGCCCTTGAAAGAGTTAACAGACAAGCGACTTTTGAGAAGCTGTTTATCTGTGCAGGTGTCAATGTAGGGTTTCATGTGGAGTGTCATTGTAGGTGTCAATGTGGGGTGTTACTGTAGGGTGTCATTGTAGGGTGTCATTGTAGGGGTAGTTATCAGTAGTGTTGTGGTTGTTTCAGATTGCTACTTTTCACAGTCTGCATAACGAAAGTGTTGATGAGCATTCCAGTTAGATGTTACCATAGTAACAGACGTGTGTCTGGTGGCAAATCTGTTGCAATGAGTGAGGCTGTGGCTGCCATCCTTTACTGCATTTGTATTACTTATTTTCTACTCCACAATATGTGTTTTTTCTCGAGTAGTCAATGCTATTAGTTGTCTAGCATTGTGCTATACTACCTACAAGGGTGCTGATCCTGAAGGTGTTGTGAAGTTGAATGCACATAAGTGCAAGGCATTCGTTGCACGCCAACCAGTGCTTATGGCCACCATGCATCCTAAACTATCGGAGACCTGCAGGCGCTCATTAAAGAGTTAATGTACTGCATTGAAATGTAGTGTGTTTGCATTTCATGTTCTCTCTTGCGTTACTCTTCTGCTCCTGCTCACAGCAATGGACGTGAGTGCAGATTTGACAGAGCTAGGCAGGACTCCATTGGCAGTGGTGTGTGCTGGTGCCAAGTCCATTCTGGACATTGGGAGGACTCTGGAGGTGCTGGTGAGTGTGGGATCACATGACACCAGGTGGGATCACATGATGACCACACTTTAAAGGCCACATAATTGTAAAAAAATGGGAACCAAGTTATATCTGTGTTGCCACAGATACGATGTTGGGAACATTGTGTGTTTTTATGCCTTTTGATTATGATATGCATGTGTATGGGTGGTTGTGTGTGTGCATGTAGGTGTGGGTGTGTATGTATAGGTGGTTGTGTGTGTGCGGGTGTGTATATGTGTGTGTAATTTGCTAGTAAGTATGTAGGTGATGTGTGATTGGATTGGACGTGCGATTTAAAGGATTTTAAGTAGAGGTGGCCTGGTGAAGGTGTGATGGTGAAGGTGGCCTGGTGAAGGTGTGATGGTGAAGGTGTGATGGTGAAGGTGTGCTGGTGAAGGTGTGATGGCGAAGGTGTGATGGGGAAGGTGTAATGGGGAAGGTGTGATGGGGAAGGTGTGCTGGTGAAGGTGTGATGCTGAAGGTGTGCTGAAGGTGTGATGCTGAAGGTGTGCTGAAGGTGTGGTGGTTAAGGTATGAAGGTTAAGGTGTGGTCTGCTAAAGATAAAGATGTGAGTTGGTGAGACCAGGTGGGTGTGGTGGTGTTGATTGAGAATTGCTACTTTGACACCAACAGGAGACTTTGGGTGTCACGGTAACCACCTTTGGCCACACCACTGAGTTCCCTGCCTTCTTCTCTGCCAGGAGCGGGCACCATGTAAGTGCACCCCATTTAGTGCACACCATCTAATGGATGCTTCTCTTCTGTATGCAGGTGGACATGTGTGTGCGGACTCCCAAAGAAGCAGCCAAGCTGATTGGTGTGTGAACTTGTAAAATGAGAATGGGGAGGAGGATGAGTTGAGAATGGGGAGGAGGATGGGGAGGATGAATGTGAGAATGGGGAGGAGGATGAGTTGAGAATGGGGAGGAGGATAGGAAGGATGAATGTGAGAATGGGGAGGAGGATGAGTGTGAGAATGGGGAGGAGGATGGGGAGGATGAGTGTGAGAATGGGGAGGAGGATGAGTGTGAGAATGGAAATGAAATGATGTGCAAATGTGGATATGTATGTGTGTGTGTGGAGGGGGGGTGTTGAATCAGAGTGGTCATGTGCATTTGTATGTGTCACTTCTCTGTTAGCATCTAACTTGAGTTTTGGAGTTGGGAGTGGTACTCTGATAGCAGTTCCCATCCCCGAGGAGGCCAGTGGGCTGGGAGAGGAGATTGAAGGAGCCATTCAGAGAGCGCTCACAGAAGCACAGTAAGCCTGGCGATGTGCAGTTAATAATATTTGATTTAACTCATGTGGGATTAATAACTCCCAAATGGAAAGGTATTCTTTTAATACGCAATCATATTTTGTTATTGAGCGGTTAATTAACTAGTAAGAGGGTTTAAGGTTAAATAATACTTTGGAGATGGTGTGTGCAATGATGTAATCTCTAGGTGTGACGGTATGATGTGATGATGGGTGTGATGTCATCTCTTCTCTAGGTGTGATGTGAGAGGGTGTGGTGGTGTGATGTGAGAGGGTGTGATGGTGTGATGTGAGAGGGTTTGATGGTGTGATTGATGTGAGAGGGTGTGATGGTGTGATGTAAGAGGGTGTGATGTGAGAGGGTTTGATGGTGTGATTGATGTGAGAGGGTGTGATGGTGTGATGTAAGAGGGTGTGATGGTGTGATGTGAGAGGGTGTGATGGTGTGATGTGAGAGGGTGTGGTGTTGTGATGTGAGAGGGTGTGATGTGAGAGGATGTGATGTCATTTCTTCTCTAGGTGTGAGGGTGTGATGGGGAAAGCACTCACACCTTTCCTGTTAAGGAGGATTAATGAACTCACCTGTGGAAGGTCTTTGGAAGCCAGTATCCTCACGGGTGGAGAGGAAGAGAGGGTGTGGTAGGGGCGTGGCAGTAGGGTGGTGTGGGAGTGTGTGAGTGATGAAGAGAGGTGGTGATGGGGTGGAGCTTGTCTCCTTGATGGTTCTTGAGACATCCATCTCATCAAGAACAATGCAATGGTTGGCAGCCAGATAGCTGTGGAGTTGTCAAAGCTTAAGCTGCAAGGGTACCCAAAGATGTCAACAAGCTCATCGGCTCCTCCCACTTGTATCGACTCAGCCCCTTCCTCCTCTGTCCTCAAAGCCCCTCCCCCCTCTGTCCATCAAGCCCCGCCTACCATTGGAGGTCTGCGAGAGAAGCAAAGGGGAGGAAGTCATTCTAAGCAACCGGTATGTGCAGAGGGGCGTGACCAATTCTGGTATGTGCAGAGGGGCGTGACCAATTCTGGTATGTGCAGAGGGGCGTGACCAATTCTGGTATGTGCAGAGGGGCGTGACCAATTCTGGTATGTGCAGAGGGGCGTGACCAATTCTGGTATGTGCAGAGGGGCGTGACCAATTCTGGTATGTGCAGAGGGGCGTGACCAATTCTGGTATGTGCAGAGGGGCGTGACCAATTTTGGTATGTGCAGAGGGGCGGGGTCAACTATCTCACTAGCTTTGGGCTAATGCATAGAAACACAGGTGTATCAGAGGTGTGTACCATGCACACAGGTGTATCAGAGGTGTGTACCATGCACACAGGTGTATCAGAGGTGTGTACCATGCACACAGGTGTATCAGAGGTGTGTACCATGCACACAGGTGTATCAGAGGTGTGTACCATGCACACAGGTGTATCAGAGGTGTGTACCATGCACACAGGTGTATCAGAGGTGTGTACCATGCACACAGGTGTATCAGAGGTGTGTACCATGCACACAGGTGTAGAGGTGTGTACATGTGTATCAGAGGTGTGTATCATGCACACAGGTGTATCAGAGGTGTGTATCATGCACACAGGTGTATCAGAGGTGTGTACCATGCACACAGGTGTAGAGGTGTGTACATGTGTATCAGAGGTGTGTACCATGCACACAGGTGTATCAGAGGTGTGTATCATGCACACAGGTGTATCAGAGGTGTGTACCATGCACACAGGTGTATCAGAGGTGTGTACCATGCACACAGGTGTATCAGAGGTGTGTACCATGCACACAGGTGTATACTGGGAAGGTGATGGAGTTAAATAGTCCAATCCTTCTGGCATTTTTTAAATGCTCACACCATAAAATGAGGTGTGTCATTTCAGGCTGACCTCTGACCTCACCTCAGGCCCAGGCCCACACTCTGATTATTGCACATTTGTGTTCCATTGATGATTTGGTGGCATCAGTTTGTTGTATGGTCTTCGTCAGGTTTGTGGTGGGTGGAAGTGTGGTGGACTACGCTGCAAGGCTGTTCAATCGTGACATCATAGTGAGCCCTATTCAGTCCCTCTACTTCAATTCTCCTCCTTCTTCTCCCCCTCCTCCTCCTCCTCCTCCCCCTCCTCCTCTCCCTCCTCCTCCTCCCCCTCCTCTTCCTCCTCCTCCTCCCACTTCTCTTTCCCTTCTGCCATTCTTCCATCATCTGTCAACCACCACTGTCCCCTGGCTGTGTGTGGTTAAAATATAACTAGCCACATTTGTCTTCGCTTTGATTTGTTTATAAACCTCCATTCTCCTTCCCTCTCCTCCTCCCACCCCCTCCATCCTCCCCCCTCCCAGCGTGAAGGCACTAACCCAGGGAGACTGATACATAGCTTTGGAGGAGTGGGGAGAAATATAGCAGGTACAGTTGGAGTATTCTCTGTGCTGATGGTGCATGCCCATTGTGGGTTTTATAAGACCAATGGTTCTGACCAGACATACCCAGCGGACTGAAGAAGAAGGGAAACATTGTTGCCATGTCATCTTCCATTGTCCTCACACAGAGTGCCTTGCAAGGCTCAAGACACCTCCATTCTTCATCTCAGCAGTCGGAAGAGACCACATTGGACAAATCCTTCATTTGAACCTTAAAGAGCTGGGTGTGGTGAGTTCTCTTTCGTGGGCTAACCCTTCATAGGTATAAGAAATGGAGTGGCATTTAGGAGTCATGCACAAAACTCCCCTTAGCTGCATCACATGACTAACCACCCTCACCCCATACCTGCATCACATGACTAAGCACCCTCACCCCTTACTGCATCACATGACTAACCACCCTCATCCCTTACCTGCATCACATGACTAAGCACCCTCACCCCTTACTGCATCACATGACTAACCACCCTCATCCCTTACCTGCATCACATGACTAACCACCCTCACCCCTTACCTGCATCACATGACTAACCACCCTCACCCCTTACCTGCATCACATGACTAACCACCCTCATCCCTTACCTGCATCACATGACTAACCACCCTCACCCCATACCTGCATCACATGACTAAGCACCCTCACCCCTTACTGCATCACATGACTAACCACCCTCATCCCTTACCTGCATCACATGACTAACCACCCTCACCCCTTACCTGCATCACATGACTAACCACCCTCACCCCTTACCTGCATCACATGACTAACCACCCTCACCCCTTACCTGCATCACATGACTAACCACCCTCACCCCTTACCTGCATCACATGACTAACCACCCTCACCCCTTACTGCATCACATGACTAACCACCCTCATCCCTTACCTGCATCACATGACTAACCACCCTCACCCCTTACCTGCATCACATGACTAACCACCCTCACCCCTTACCTGCATCACATGACTAACCACCCTCACCCCTTACCTGCATCACATGACTAACCACCCTCACCCCTCACCTGCATCACATGACTAAGCACCCTCACCCCTTACTGCATCACATGACTAACCACCCTCACCCCTCACCTGTATCACATGACTAACCACCCTCACCCCTTACCTGCATCACATGACTAACCACCCTCACCCCTTACCTGCATCACATGACTAACCACCCTCACCCCTTACTGCATCACATGACTAACTGCAAACCCTTAACAGAATGGCCGTCAGCTACATGAGTTCCATCTCACATGTGACTCTCAAAAAGGAACAACCAACACACGCGCATGTGCAAGACATTACATCATAATGATGCAATCCGTTACATAGCTCTCCCTCCTATTGGATACGTCCTCGTATCCACTTAGTGGGTAACGAATTTGCCAAACCAGTTAGGTCTCTTTCGATCTCTAAGCGGGTACCATCTCTGCTCTAGAGGGTTAGCAGCACCTTGCACTGGATCAGCAGGTGTAGATGAACAATCTGAATCCGCTGTATTTGTCTCAGGCATCCCTTGGGCATTGTCAGCCTCCATGTTGTCTTCCACTTGGTTCTCCTCAGGCGACTGCCCAGAAATTCCAATATCCGGAATGTCTCTTCTACTTGATTGTTCCTCCTCATTTGCTAGTAGAATTGGTGCCTCATCATATACATCTTCTTCTACATCCAGATTGTCAGCATTTGTATTAGGGGTCTGTTCATTGACAGGTGACTCTAGTGTTGTCTCGACTGGCTGAACAACCTCATGAAGGTGGACAGCCGGGTTACAAGGCTTGAGGCGATTAAAGTGATGAACCACCTCACGTTGCCTTCTCTTTGCTGTGTGCTGGATCCTGTAAGTAGCACCAGAGAGCTGCTTGATAATTTCAATCGGTCCTTGCCAGGCTCTGTGTAACTTTCTGCAGTTAAATCCTTTCTTTCTTGAGACAGCAGGGTTTCACAGCCACACTAAGTCACCTGTATTGAACCTTTCGCCATGAACCTTTCTGTCATAGTATGCTTTTTGTCGTACCTGACTTTGTCCTGTCTTTTCCCAAACTTTATCAAACACATCTCCTAACCCCTTCTGTACTTTGGCAACATATTCACTATGTGAGATATTGTCTTGCTGGGGTGTTCCACACAAGATGTCCTGCTGGGGTGTTCCACACAAGATGTCCTGCTGGGGTGTTCCACACAAGATGTCCACTGGCCTCATACCCATGCATAAGGTAGAAAGGTGTATAGCCAGTTGAAGCATGCACACTTGTGTTGTATGCAAAGCAGGCCAACTTGACATGCCTACCCCAGGTGAAGTGGCAGCCTTCCAACGCAGTAGCCAGGATGTCACACAGTGTCTTATTAAGCCTCTCTATCTCTCCATTGCAGGCAGGATGGTATGGGTGTAGTTCTGGTCTTCTGGATACTCATGGCTTTGCACAACTCAGTAATTACGTCTGATTCAAATTGTGGTCCCCTATCTGAATGGAGCTGTTCCGGGAATCCATTCTGACAGAAGTATTCTTCTACAAGGATTCTCGCTGCTACAGTCTTAGCTTCCTGACTGGGGAGGACGTATGCTGACATGTACTTTGTGAAGTGATCTCCCACCACAAGGATGTATCGGTTACCCTCTTCAGACCTCCACAAATGGGCCAAGGAAATCAATTGCACCATCTGCAATGGGGATCCAACCTTTATAGGGCTCTCCTTTTGGGTGCTGGACCTTTTCTGGCAGCACAATCCTTGCAAGTGTGATACCAGTTGGCTACATTTTTTTGATGGCCTGGCCAATAGAATCGTTCCCGCAACCTATGCAGTGTTTTGTCTTCCCCAAAGTGACCTCCAGCTGGGCCTTCATGCAGCTGTCTTAGCACCTTCTCTCTGAGACCCTTTGGGACAATCAACTGCAATCGGCTTGAACTTCCATCTTGGCTTTTGAACTGCCGATACAGGATTCCTTCTTTTAATTTTAACTGTGTCCATTGTTGGAATAGGGCCCGTGTTGCAGGACTAAACCCTTTTGTCTGTTCAACTTCTGGCTGCTCTGCACTTTCCTTGTATTGCCTTAAAACTGGTCCAATGTCATGATCCTGCAACTGCAAGTTGGAGATATCCTTGTCTGACGCAGCCTCAGGTAGTACAACAGGTGTCACTGTAATCTCACATGCAGTCTGCGTTATACTACATGTATGTACAGGGCACTTGTGTTGGTTGCAAGTAATACGGGAGAGGGAATTGCTATGACAGCGACCTTCTCGGTGTCCTATCTAATAGTTGAACTCCTGAAGCTTCTCGATCCACCTTGCAAGTTGGCCCTCTGGCTCTTTGAAGTTATGTAGCCACAGAAGTGAGCCATGATCTGTTCGGAGGTGAAATGGTCTGCCCAACAGGTAGGGACGAAACTTATTTGTGAACACCACAACTGCCAGCAGCTCTCTCCAAGTCACACAATAGTTCTGCTCTTCTTTACTGAGTAGTCTACTGTCAAAACAAACAACTCGTTCTTTTCCATCATGGATTTGAGATAGTACTGCTCCTAGCCTGTGGTTGCTGGCATCTGTATCCAGGATGAAGGTTTTGGAGCTGTCAGGCTTTGTTGTATGGCGCCAAAGGCGCCCTCGTCCAGTGGTTGTTCATGGGCGAAAAAAAATTTGGTGCTTGACGGGTGTTTTTGGACACCGGATTCGGATTCCGGGGTGCAAGTTGACCTAGTGCTCGCGCCTTCGGCACAACCCTAAACCCTAAACCCCAATACATATCCTAACAGCGCAATACTGCCGCATTTTAGGATATGCTAAAATGGGGGGTGAAGTGAGCTTTGTCTTTAGCACGCTAAAAGCACTTCCACAGTCCTTTATCCACTTGAACTCATTTCCTTTTCTGGATAGCTCATGCAAAGGCTTGGCAACTTCAGGATTTATAATATGGCGCCGAGTATGGCGACGAAGGTGCCCTCGTCCTAGTGGTCATTCATTCACGAAACATTGCTAAAAAATTTTAGTGTAAGACGGGTGCTTTTTGACACCAGATTCGGATTTCGGGTGCAAATTGACCTGGTCCCTCGCGCCTTTGGCGCGACCCCAAACCCCAAATACATATCCTAACAGCGTCAATGCCGCGTCTTAGCATACCCATGAATGAAATGTCTGCAATAGTTTGCCAGACCAAGAAATCCTTGTAACTCCACCAAGGTTGGTGTAGGCAAGCAGGTTGATGTTGCTCGGAAACTATGTGTTCCAGATAGTGTACTTCTTTCTGGAAGAACCTTCACTTTTCTGGATTCAGTGCGAGTCCTGCTGCTTGTAGTGTGCCTAAGTTATCCAGGTGCTCCTCAAACGATCCCTCATGATGATAATATCATCTAAGTATACAAGGCAAGATGACTAAATATTGTACCCCAGCCAGTACGAGATCCATGAGCCTTTGGAATGTGACCGGAGCATTACATAATCCAAATGGCATCACATTAAACTCGAAGTGGCCATCACGTGTGCAGAATGCCTTTTTCTCCTTGTCTTTGGGACGTAACTCAACTTGCCAGTATCCGCTAGCCAGGTCGAGGGTAGTGGCGAGTCTGCCAAAGAGTTGAGTCTATTGTCAATCCTTGGCATATGCATCTTTCCGTGTCAGTGAGTTGAATTTCCGGAAATCAACACAGAAACATAGCGACCCATCCTTCTTTTTCACCAAAACTACTGTGGATGCCCAAGGACTCGACGATGGGCGAATGATGTTCTTGTCCAGCATATCCTTTAGCACCCTCCTGCTCTCCTCTCGCTGATGGAAGGGGTTCACCGATGTCTCTGTCAAACTGGTTGAGCCTCTCCAGTGTGGATTTGGTGTTGCAGTACTTTAGTTTTGCCTATTTCGTTCTTGTGAGGAAATACTGGCTCACTCTTAACCAGCAGATCAAATACACGCTTTCTCTCTACTGAACTGAGTCCCCTGTGTTTGTTACATTTATTACATCTTGGTAGAAATAGCTCATTGTTCGTGTCTATTTCTTTAATCCATGGTGCTTTATCTACATATTTATACTCTGGCAATATGTAACAGTCGACACACTTTGGTGTTAGTATGTCACATGTATATCTGCCACAAGTATTACAATATATCTTAGTGCTCATTATGCCTGCGCAGGTGATGATTCTATATATAGAAATATACATGTCTCTAATATTAGGGATTGCACCCCTAAGACCAAATTCTAATATTAGGGATTGCACCATCACACAATGCAATACAATTGAATTATAGTTCATCCGAGTCAGATGATGACCATACTTCAGCCTCTTCGACAACACCCCTTATATAGAGCGTGTCACGTGTTGCGAACTTGCAAAGCTTCTCTAAACTCAAAACAAGTGAATACTTGTATGTTACAGGAACATGCGGTTGCGGTGACTTCATAGATCTCGCCTCCATGTCTAGTAATATGGGATGCTCTGTGCTTCCGGTGGGCGGAATGATTGTCACAGTACTGTTGAACTCCAAGGGCCAGGGCAGTAGAGCATCGTGCTCGCCGTGATTTAACATTAAAAAGATTCTCATGTTGCCCTGTCTTGGATTGATGATAGCTCCCAAATTGTACCTGTATCCATATCTGAAATAAAATAAAAAATTTATCAATTTAGGTGGTATCCCCATCAATTATTTACCTGCCGCTGTAAAATGGTAATGAAAAGATTTCTCTGCCAGAGTAGTACGCATCTGCCAGATCTTTTTTCGCTGGATCCTCCATGAACAAGGTGCTTATTGGATGAACTTTCCAAATGAGTGATCCGTCATAAGATGTGCCACGTAGCACTCTTAGTTCTATTTCATGCCTCTTCAAAATGCCTCGTATATAGGCCGTCTCGTTGCGCATCAATTCGAGTTGCCTTCGAAATTCTTTGTTCTCGCTCTTTAATTGTAATATCGCTGGTGTCTCTTCTAAAGGTGTTAGGGAGCGCCCCCCCTATAATCCTTTGTGATAGTTCCCAGAGTTTGGCCTCTTTCTCTGGTGTGATGCGTGTACTGATGAACTCACAACACTCCTCTGTGCGTGTACTGATGGACTCACAACACTCCTCTGTGCGTGTACTGATGGACTCACAACACTCCTCTGTGCTCAAACATCCAATAGCCACTCCGTCACTGCTCTTCAGTAGCTCCATCTTTGCTAAGGAGTCCCCACTATGCACTGTCACTGGCTGACTGCTGGAATTCATCAGATACTGTCCCATTCTTAGGTATAACACGGGCATTTGCGACCTAGACTGCCTTCTTAGACACATTTGTGGAGTCTATCAGCCAAGGCCCTTGCTCCAAATCTCCCACAAATACTCCACAAACGTCCACTTCAGGAAAGGGTGGAATTTTGATGGTGTCCGTTAATTGTGACACACGCAGTGGTGCATTCCGCATTTTGGTGCTTTTCCTTGCAGGGGCAGTGTCTTGCCTGGTTTACTCCTGACTACGATTTTTCCTGCAGCGAGGTCTAACACGCAGCCATTTTGTTGGATAAAATCCATTCCCAGAAGTGCCTCCATAGGTGAACCCTCCACCACGATAACTGGATGTGTGAACTCCCCATCCCCAAGTCTGAGTGATGTCACTTTCATTCCCATCACTCTCATGGGGTGCCCAGATGCATCAATTCACCTCTCCATTCCTTCCCATGCATCTAACTCTCCACCTTCAGTTCCCTCCCAAACATCACTCCTGACAACTGTGACATCAGCTCCTGTGTCAACTAAAAAACTGACAGGTATGTTGGCGAGATAGCCTTGAACAAAACAGTTTCCAGGATCCTTACTGGGAATTATACGACCATTTCCATTACTATGCCTGACCCCCCCCCCCCCCCAATAGCTTCACAAGGATACCCATAATGGTGATCGCTTGACATGGTATCATGCGTTTTAGTGCCACAGTTCTTAGCTAGATGGCCAAACCATCCGCACTTGAAACAGCCTTGTTTCTGGGTGCTGGACCATTATTGGCAGATTCCAGTTGGTGCAGGCAGTTTTCATGTTCATTCAGTGAGCTCTTCACAGTGGCAAAGTTCTATTCCTGTGAGATTTTCAGTCCTGCTTCCTTCTGCCAGTGCCTGAATGCTCTTTGCCAGGTCTGCTACCTGTGGTGATAACCCCTTATCAAGGTTAACTGCACTCACGTGGGCATTTCTCTTGTGGACAGCATGATTGATGCACTCCAGCCGGGTTGCCTCTTGGACAGGATTGCCTCTTGGACAGGATTGCCTCTTGGACAGGATTGCCTCTTGGACAGGATTGCCTCTTGGACAGCGTCGTTAAGTGTTTTTGGGCCACTCCTACGCACTCTGATCGCAAGATCGCAATCTTCCTCCAACAATGTCACAAATCGCGACATGGCAAACCCACTTGCGAGATCTTCGGATTGGGAGTGAGCCCGTATTGCGAGCTCTTCTTTCAATGCATCAATGTGTGAACAGCCACAAGTATGTGTGTTGGATGCACACCTCATGCCTACCATCTCATGCCAAAGAAATAGGTATATTTGCCAAATTAGGATAGCATACAAACAGCTGGAAGTTACAAGAATAGAATGATAGCGTGATGCACACTGCGAGAGTCAGAAAACGGTTGAGACCAGGTGATCAAGACAGCCCTGAGCCACGAGCCTGATGATGACCAGGGTAGAAGGTGACCAGGGTAGAAGGTGACCAGGGTAGAAGGTGACCAGGGTAGAAGGTGAATGTCCTTGGACGATCGCCTTTTGCCTTTACAATGCAACCGTGAGTCTGGGTAGCGGGTGCAGAGTGTACACTGGTCCAGCGGTGCTCACAGTAGTAGCACAAGCAGTGGATGTTAGCACAGAAGTATGGAGCCGGCACACGTAGGCACGTATCACACATCTGGTCATCTAAAACATAGGGCTACACTTCAACCTTTATTTCTCCATATGTGACTTGAATAAATCTCCGAGACAAAGCTATCTTGAAGTTCAAGCATGATAAAAATGTGACCCGCCCAGAGCCTTTAAGATACTTCAGCTCTGGGTCCACGTCGATGCCAGCATAGCTGACATTTCCATACAAGGAGTGTAAGATGTCTGCCAGTTCTTAAGGGGGGGGGTGGCACACCCCCTACGAAGATGGTCTTTCGGAGGTCAATGGGCTGTGAATGGTCCATGATGAAGCTGCTGTCAGCTATGTTCCACGGACAAATCTGCGCCTTCTTATTGATCTGAGTTAGACTGGATACAAATACGTAAAGCTTCTCTTCCTCACTGACACTAGCCGATATCTCCTCTCTGAACATGAGGAAGGCATACCCTTTATGAGGGAAATATGCAGCTTTGAACTTAGCCTTATACGGCCAACCCACAGTGAGAGGTCCATACAGTAAAATGTGTTCTATTATTTCGTCTTGGTCCATATCAGGTGGCAGACCTCCTACAAACACCTTCCGCGAATGCATTTCATGTGCCTGAGGATGGGACGGTGTACTATTGGGATGTGGGAGGATGGGACGGTGTACTATTGGGATGTGGGAGGATGGGACGGTGTACTATTGGGATGTGGGAGGATGGGACGGTGTAGTATTGGGATGTGGGAGGATGGGACGGTGTAGTATTGGGATGTGGGAGGATGGGACGGTGTACTATTGGGATGTGGGAGGATGGGACGGTGTACTATTGGGATGTGGGAGGATGGGACGGTGTACTATTGGGATGTGGGAGGATGGGACGGTGTAGTATTGGGATGTGGGAGGATGGGACGGTGTACTATTGGGATGTGGGAGGATGGGACGGTGTACTATTGGGATGTGGGAGGATGGGACGGTGTACTATTGGGATGTGGGAGGATGGGACGGTGTACTATGGGGATGTGGGAGGATGGGACGGTGTACTATTGGGATGTGGGAGGATGGGACGGTGTACTATTGGGATGTGGGAGGATGGGACGGTGTACTATTGGGATGTGGGAGGATGGGACGGTGTACTATTGGGGGCACTCGCAACTACAAAGGGGCTTGGTGTTCGTGAATCGCTGGAACAGCTGTGTTCATCTTGTGAGCAAGGAGGAAACCAGCAATAGTCGAGGGCTGCTCCTCGCTTCCTTCTCTCGCTCTGGTTCAGCATAAGAAGCCTGGTGGGCTGACATTGTTTCATGGAAGTGTCCACAGCGCATGCGAATGAGCTCATGCCAGTTTTCAATCTATATATAGAAGATATCATGGAAATTATACAAGACAGATACCAGAGATAATATATAGAGGGATTGGAAACGGGATCAATCAACACGAATTAACGCGCGCAATCCTCGAACGGACCATAAAAGGAACGAATCCATACTATAGCACAACAGACGAAATAATTAAATTAACTAAAGAGTTTTCCTGAGGCCTTTAGATTTTTGTGTAGTTTTTTGCTGGGCAACCTTCATTTTTTCTACCCATGCACTGGCATAGGAAAAACCACGAACTGTGGTCCACATTTTAGCTATCTTCTTAAGAAGTGCAGTGCTGCAATCATTGTCCCATGATGCGCTGATTATTGACCATAAAAAGAGAACATCCTCACTTTCAGTGATTCGTACTACAACCTCATCCCCCAGGTGTGTTGGGTTGATCTTGAGATGGGAACGCAGTTCAAGCTCCATACTTAAAAACAGTTCAAAGGTCATGTCATTCACGCATATAAGACCACCACGGTTTATGCTGTTAACCCAATCGGCAGAAGAAAGTTCTGTATCTCCATCGCCAGACATAAGTTCTTCCAAGCATAGGAGGCAATCTTTGTTTAGTGGGTTATCCAACTTTTTCTTTTTATTCTGGAGCTTTTTTTTAATAGCCCTGGGGACAAACCCAGCAGCATACCGAATGCCATTTAGTTCTTCATATGTTAGATTCATCTGCATATTCAGCTCTTTTGATGATCTGATTGGGAAATGCTCTTTGATAAGCTCTTTGAAAGCATGATGCCCAACATACTGAAGAAACATTGGGGATGGTATAGCAATGCTCACACTGGTCTTGATGAATGTGTGCCATAGACTTTGGTAAGAATCTGATGTACGGATTTGATGGTACTTCTGCCAGATTTCAGGTTTGAACCCTTTCAGTTTACTTTGTGTTGATAGGCAACTTGACAACAACTTCTTCACTTCATTCTCAAATAGCCCAATGTCTGATGAGTGATTGGGGGCCCATTGAAGTAGTGATGAAGCTATATTTAGTGCTAACTGTGCAGGTCTTGCTGAAATATAGAAAGACTTTTCTGCTAGAAGTGCATGGATGCCGTTCAACAGAATTCCATCAACAGTCCCTAGAATTATTATATATGCATGCATGGGGTAAAGACATGAGATTGTAGCATGATGCACATACCTGGTGTATGCAGTGCTGTAGTTTCCACATTTGTCATTTGGTTTACTCTTGATGACTGTCTTCTATGACGCTTAGGCATGGGTTGCTCCATAGGAAGTTCTGCATCACCACCTCGACAATTTCCTCTTTTCACTCCTTGGCAGCACAAATTGACCACTCTGATAGTTTGGGTATTCTTTGCAAACTCGGCAACATTTGGATTGTCATTCACACACCCTCGTTGCCTCTGTGCCCCAAAAAAGCGTTCCAGTGGGTCTTGACTCAAACGCTGACTCAAAAAGCATTGCACACCAGGAACAGTGAATAAATACCTCACTAACTCAACAAATGACTTGCCTAGTAGCGACAAAATACAGCTTCGATAATACAGTGCAAGTATAAGAAGAAAACACTTACATGTCACTTGGAGACCATATAATGTTTCTGCACTAATCAGCATTTTGTTCCTCTCAGCCTTTGTAAACCCTTCCCTTAGCTTCACAGAATTCTCCCAGTCCTTTAAGTAGCCTAAGAAGTCTGTCTCCAGCCACTTCATAGGGTATAGAGTAGATAAGAACACAATGTACATGAAGGCATCTGATCTTGTAAATATTGATGTACCTCGAGGCGCATATCTGTACTTGAGGTATAAGGAAGTTGGAAAGGCTTCAAACGTCTGACTCCATGTGAAAAGTTGTGGACATTCAACGCATCAAAAAATTTGTCAGCCATGTGTACAAAATGAGATGTCTCTGAAGCCTCCTCTCCACAGACTAGGAGTAAACCTTTGGAAACTGTTTCACTTAGAACCTACAAAATTTATGCATGCATGTATGTGTGCATTGGTGTGTATACATGTAAATATATTATTAGAACACTTATTATCAGAACTTGCCTGTGCTGCTAGATCGACTCTCATTTTTGAGAATGGAGTTAGGTTTACATGTTCGTATTTCAGCTTTGGTATCATTCGTGTGCCCACACCTGGTGCTGTGTCCGTTTCATAGAGGTGCTTCAGATGGTCCCATAGCATTGGTTTTCCATTGCACTACAATACAATTTACTTACACTAAAATTTATATAGGAACCTCAGTATTGATGATCGTGCATTTTCAACTGTACTTATACATGTAATGGGTCTCATTTCATCAATGCTTACCCAGAATCTTCTCTTGTTTAAACAGTTTCTCATTGTTTTAACCAGATGGGGGGGATCCGATATGAAATAAAGGTGACGCTTCTCTTCAGAAAAAGGGTTATAGACCTTGTAAACAATGTCAGTTGCATCTGATGCACCCCTGTGCAATTTCATCAACTTTCTGTTTGCTGAAGCTCCATCCATTGTAACACCCATGACCTTTGAAGCAAAATAAAATTCAACATGCACCATAATGATTTTGAACACGAAACAGATATACCTTTAATTCCATATTTTCTAAACGTTCAACAGCTTCCCAGAAAGGATCGTACATATGGACACCACTCAGTGCAGTACAAGAAAACTGAACATACGGAAACTGCAGTTTTGAGAAAAGGCCTCGAACCATGAAGACAAGCATTGTCTTAGCTAGCTGAAGCTGATTTGATCCATCTTCTTCAAATGAATGCTCAAATCTTGAGAGGTGGTTGCTGATGTCTCCTAAATCTGTGAACCCAATAAGGTTACCTGAGTGTTTATCAAACACAAGATCCTCTCGTATGTGCATCTCATCAAGAAATAAGAAGACATGCTTCTCCCTCTCTGGACAGTGGTCAGGTTTAGCAGCATCCATTAACATTTGATCTGCTTCTGACGAGAAACCCAGTGAGGCCTTAGTGTAATGGGTATAGTCTCTTAGTGTTCTTTGGGAGGGCAGCTTTATACATCCAGACTCCCGCAAGGCTTCATATGCACCACTTGATCTAAGTAGAGGTATGTAATATGAACCCTTATGCAAGCAATGAACAGACTAAATGTCGTACTATCATTCTTACCTGTATCGCAAATAGAGACACCAGCGAATCATCAAAGGATGCCAGCGCATATTGCGCATATCAGATTTGGATGCTGCCTCTGCCTGCTGCTGCCAAAACACGTACTGGAATGAATCACGTGGTAGATCTTGAATGTGAGAAATGGCATCACTTGATGTTACAGTATCTCGGATGAAATGATCAGACTCATCATCCAGTGTTATCCCCACATTCTGTGTCACAAATGCGATCCTTTCTTTAAGTCTGGCCACTTGTCTACTAAGAGTGCGATAGTTATGCTGAAGATCATCTAGTCTGTGAACTAGTTCAGGCAAAGATAGGTATCTGTACAAAACAATAGTTCAGATTATGTACAGATTTAACAATGATTCTCCCTTACCTGTAGTTTTCGTGATGAGTCTTAGTATTTTCAGATTTGCTTCTCAGTCGAGATCGTTGAGATCGCAAAATCGATCGAATGCTGGAACAAGGAGGACATCGAACTGAAGTGCCAGCAAGCAGAATGCAGCAGTCATTGTGTCGAACAGTCGGATTGCTTGAAAAAAGTGAATGATCCAAATATCCTGGCTGTTTATCTACATTGGGTTTAGGTAAAGGTTTCAACACCGATTAAATGGAATATGCACAATTACCTGAAAAACCATATAGAGAAAACATTTTTTGGTTCCAGAGAGTCACAAAATCTTGGTCAGGATTACCTGCACAAAATGTTGTGTGGTCCAACCGTTCAAAGATCTCGTATACATTGTCAATGGAGTTGAGAAGTTTTGGTGCTTCACTTAGCAGCGAACAATTGTGAGTACTCAACTGCCTGTGTGTAGTGTGAACAGACCATTGCAAGTCACTGTCGATCACAAGAGACATTGCAATTCCTGTCGCATGATTTTTTTGCTCTATCAACTTTGAAATGGAAAAGAACTGAGATCCATCAAATCTGATAGGCACCCAGGATGGAGGAAGTATTACCCTTGATATTCTCTCACTCAGCATGTTTAACGATTGTAGCAAGCCACCAGTGAAATGGGACAACGGAAAGGAGACACATAGTGATTGCCTTACTGGATGATCTGGAGTTTCATCATGACTAGAATCATTACTATGGTCAGGAGCTTGAACAGGTTGTGGTGATACTATCTCTGGAGCAGGCAAGGACAAGGTTAAACCTTCTGCAACAGGCACATTCACTTTTGCACGGGGAATTGCGACAACCAAACTTCCGTTTTTCTCCGCGTTTTTAATGCGCCGAAGCTTAAATTTTCTTTTGCCCATCACCTTTGAAGAAATTCACAGAAAAAATCGGACATGGTTTACCTTTAAAAACATGCGATGGGCACACAACCAACATAGCTCTAAGAAGAAAAAAAAACGAAATCAGCCACCATCGTAACACAACGCCGCGGCTGTCCCCGAGAGTAAGTATACCCAAAAAGCCACCACAAGGTTTCTGAAGATACTATACGCAAACAACATAGCGATGGGCACATAATAGACTATGAACATCAAATTCACAAACAATGACGAGGACAAGTCTTCTAGATCCACGGATTCTGTCCCCAAAGTAAAAAAAAAGGCCTATTCATTTTCTGTATGGTTAAATAATGACACAAATTCAAATCTAGAAGTATTCTATGAATCTTCAGCCAATTGTCTATCGACTTTTTATTTTTTATTTCAGAGAGCATGTTTCGTTACCTTGTGAAATTCAAGACTTGTATTGAAGTGTCCAATTCTTCCCAATTCCGCCCCTTTTTTTGGTCAGCGTAGGTGCTAAATTCCGTTCGAGGATAAGGCGCGCTAAAATTGCTGAAGTCTATGGCGCACGTGATTCGTTTCCAATCCCTCTATATATTATCTCTGCAGATACTAAGGCCTGTATCAAATTCTATGCACATGCTACACGTAACATAATTACATCGATGATCATAATGGGGGGGGGGGGATTCTGCCTACCCCTCCTCCTCATTTAACCCCTAAGCCTACCCCTCTGCCTAATGGGACCAGTTTTATATAACCTACCTGTAGCTGTAACGTGTTCACACCCTACTATTACTAATTGTTAATAATCATTGGTCGCACTTGTAACAGGCACGCAAAGCTCTGGTATAAATCGATGATCTTTGCCCCAATTTTGGAATGCAGTTCAACTGGCGCTAGTTTCTTTGTGCAGCTGCAAAATATGATATGCTAAAACCGCCCACGCTTGCTTGCATCAATGGACGTGTCAAGTGGATTACATTTGCGGCATTCATTAGGTTCGTTGCTAAGCATCATCTGGCTTGAATTAACCAGCTCCAACAATGATCCTGAAGTGGTTGCTGCATTATGCTCTGCTTAATGTTATTCATGGTTGTGTGTGCATACAAGTGTACTGTGCATGAATCAGTTAAATAAGGTTAGCGTGTAGCACACAATTTTCAGTAGCCACCATTTTGCAAAATGTGATCCTCTTGCTTCCTTCCCCTTTGACAACCTTTGCTATTAGCTCTATTTACATACTGTCTGATACAATACACAATAGTACACATATAATTAGATCAAAGGTCTGCTTAATACGTCGCGGAAAGAAAGGTGTGCGCGCTCAGAAATTTCAGTTCCATTATGTCTCTTCCTAGATGGGTTCATGTATACCAACACCTCCTCCCCTTCCTCCTCCTTAGTTACCCGCTACTCTGATCCCACATTTAGCTTACAGTCCAGCCATATGAGCTTTCTGTATTGTCCCATTGATATAACTCGGCAAGACCTTTGAACTTCTGGATCCATGTAAGCCACTCCCCGGTACCCAAGAACTCAGACGGTTGAGCGACCGGACTGCGCTTCTTTGAGTTTGGGGCATTTGGACATGCCTTCAATGACATCCTGCTGACTACGCCTATGTAAATCCTTAACAGAATGGCTGTCAACTACATGAGTTCCATCTCACATGTGACTCTCAAAAAGGAACAAACACATGCGCATGTGCAAGACATTACATCATAATGATGCAATGCGTAATACTAACCACCCTCACCCCTTACCTGCATCACATGACTAACCACCCTCACCCCTTACCTGCATCACATGACTAACCACCCTCACCCTTACCTGCATCACATGACTAACCACCCTCATCCCTTACTGCATCACATGACTAAGCATCCATGATAGAGATGGGGAATCTTGGGACGAGATTACACTGTAGCTGTTTATATGGTTCAAACTCCATTGCTAATTCATGGGGGTGTGGTGTCTTGCAGAAGATAAGGGTCATGGGGTGTGGTGTCCTGCAGAAGATAAGGGTCATGGGGGTGTGGTGTCTTGCAGAAGATAAGGGTCATGGGGGTGTGGTGTCTTGCAGAAGATAAGGGTCATGGGGGTGTGGTGTCTTGCAGAAGATAAGGGTCATGGGGGTGTGGTGTCTTGCAGAAGATAAGGGTCATGGGGGTGTGGTGTCTTGCAGAAGATAAGGGTCATGGGGGTGTGGTGTCTTGCAGAAGATAAGGGTCATGGGGGTGTCTTGCAGAAGATAAGGGTCATGGGGGTGTGGTGTCTTGCAGAAGATAAGGGTCATGGGGTGTGGTGTCTTGCAGAAGATAAGGGTCATGGGGTGTGGTGTCCTGCAGAAGATAAGGGTCATGGGGTGTGGTGTCTTGCAGATGATAAGGGTCATGGGGGTGTGGTGTCTTGCAGAAGATAAGGGTCATGGGGTGTGGTGTCTTGCAGATGATAAGGGTCATGGGGGTGTGGTGTCTTGCAGAAGATAAGGGTCATGGGGTGTGGTGTCTTGCAGATGATAAGGGTCATGGGGGTGTGGTGTCTTGCAGAAGATAAGGGTCATGGGGGTGTGGTGTCTTGCAGATGATAAGGGTCATGGGGGTGTGGTGTCTTGCAGATGATAAGGGTCATGGGGGTGTGGTGTCTTGCAGATGATAAGGGTCATGGGGGTGTGGTGTCTTGCAGAAGATAAGGGTCATGGGGTGTGGTGTCTTGCAGAAGATAAGGGTCATGGGGGTGTGGTGTCTTGCAGATGATAAGGGTCATGGGGGTGTGGTGTCTTGCAGAAGATAAGGGTCATGGGGGTGTCTTGCAGAAGATAAGGGTCATGGGGGTGTGGTGTCTTGCAGAAGATAAGGGTCATGGGGGTGTGGTGTCCTGCAGATGATAAGGGTCATGGGGGTGTGGTGTCTTGCAGTAGATAAGGGTCATGGGGTGTGGTGTCTTGCAGTAGATAAGGGTGTTTGTCATGTGATGCTTCAATTACCTCCTCCCCACGCCACCCTTCCATTACCTCCTCCCCATGCCACCCTTCCGTTACCTCCTCCCCATGCCAGCCATTCTTCATTCACTCTTTACTCAACACAGGAATTGACCGGAGTGCTCCAGTCCCCAGACCTTCCTACGGCAAGCTACTGTGCCATCCTAGATTGCACAGGGGAGATGACATACGCCATAGGTGACATGGACATCCATGACCTCATAGATGTCAGCTGGGTAGGTCTAGTGTGTTGGGGGTGTGGTGTGTGTGGGTGTGTGTAGTGTGGGAGTGTACAAAGGTCTTACCTCACCGATTTATTCGTAATTATAATCCTATTTATTATTTGATGGTTATTTATCGTTATTGATATTTATTGTTGTATTGCTGGTTATTGAGAGTTATTGATTTCTGTGTGTATTATGTAATGATCGGTGTGGTGTGTGATGATGATCCGCTATCCCTTTAGCCATTTTATTTCCCCTGTGATCTGGTTACATTCTTGTTACCTCAATGTCCTCCATCGTCTTGCAGCTGAAGAGGTTCACAGAGCAGCTGACAAGCGCTTCCATCGTTGTTGTTGACTCAAATATTCCACAAGAGGCCGTCAAGTTTGTGTGTGACACGTGCTGGCTAGCCGGAGTGCCAGGTGGGTGTGGTTTTTTTGCCTGAGTACTGGGTGGGTGTGGTTTATTGCAAGAGTACCACGCAGGCATGGCTTTGGTTGGATTCTATTAGTTATTGAATGCATGAAGGATGGAAGGAATTTGAATTCATGTGTAACACTGATCAAGTCAGCTTAATGTTGTGCACTTGTCTGTGCAATGCATTGGTACGTAATGGATAGCAAATGAGGTCCAAGGACACATAAAGCATCAAAAATAAGGAGAAGGGAAAGATGAAATAGGACCACTGGCACAAGAACACTCAAGCATGTTGTCTTACTTAGTAGAGTTTGAAGCATTCGTTGTTTGCATAGAGAATGGTTTAGACACAGCTTCATCCAAGCAAATAAGTGTTGTGTTTTGACAGAGTTCTAGGACTACTGTATGTCGTATGAGCAACCTCTGCATGTTTCCGCCCACATGCTCCAGTTCTCTTTGAACCGACCACACTTGAAAAAGCTGCCAAGCCGTTTATGGTTGACTGTCACTCCAAGGTCACCTACATGTCTCCAAACCTGGCTGAATTGCGAGCAATGCATTCGGCCCTCACTGGAAGACCAGCTACAACCACCAGCACTCTTGGTAAGTGTGTGTGTGTGTGCTGGTGCCTGCCATGGTACGTACATGTGTGTGTGTGCTGGTGCCCCTGCCATGGTACGTACATGTGTGTGTGTGTGCTGGTGCCTGCCATGGTACATACATGTGTGTGTGTGTGGGCTGCATGTGGGAAATGCATCTTCTCCTACCACTGCTGTAGGATGTTATGGTTCACACATGGGACAGTGTCCTGCATATCAGCTATGAGGGTCGGTATTCTTTTTTTTTTGTGAGCTGGGAAGTTCCTTAATATAATGATTCTAACACATCAATAATTGTACTGGAGTTAAATGGCTCAGAGTTTCTAATTATCTGTACATTTCTCCAGTACAATTATTGATGTGAACAGAATGGTAAAACATGTAACACATGTACTCCAAGCAAGCATTGCTCTTCCTTTGCCTGTCCTGGGATATGTGCTATGTCTTTTACCATTCCTCAGAACTGTCGGTCGAAGCAAAATTGGAAGAGTCCAAGGCGCTGTGTTCTGTTCTGTCCAACCACGTACCTGACATCTTTGTGAAGCTGGGTAAAGATGGAGTGTTGTATGCGTCAAGGAGACAAGGGGGCGTGCACTTCCTGCACTACCCGCCAGCATCACCACACCTACTTCCTGTCAGTGTGGTCAATGTCACTGGGTGTGGGGACAGGTAAGTGCACTGATAATTAGAACTCGTATGAAGGACAGCTTTGTATTTGAAATTACCATGGATCAAGTGGGTGGAGTCAATGACACCCGTGTACAAGCATGCCTTATGTAATCACCCTTACATGATGTATAATATATACTTTGATTTTTCCCAGTAAATGGTTAACTAAATAACAGCCAAGTGAACAATTACTTTTTTATGCCACAAGAGGGACATAATTTAGGTCCTGATAGGCCTGTACAAGTGCGATGTTTCTATTGCAGTCCAATGCAGGTGTGATAATTAATAAATTCAGACACAAAATGTATTTATAATGTTAATGAATTGCTTGTATCACATACCAGACCTTATAAACAGCCATGGCAGATAAATACAGTATGTTTGGTTATTAGGAGAGTCACGTAGTTATTAGGAGTCACCTAGTTATTAGGAGAGTCACGTAGTTATTAGGAGTCACGTAGTTATTAGGAGTCACCTAGTTATTAGGAGAGTCACGTAGTTATTAGGAGTCACGTAGTTATTAGGAGAGTCACGTAGTTATTTAGTTAAATCACCAAGTGCAGCCCAACTAATTGAGTTGGGTATGAACTAGCTGGCATTGCTATGGTACCTCCACTGCAGCTTTGTGGGAGCCATGGTCTCCAGTCTTGTGCGAGGCTTCCATCCCAACATGGCAGTGAAGGCGGGGCTGAGGGCGGCACACCTCTCCCTCCTCTGCAAGGATCCCATCTCCCATGACATCGCTCCCAGCCTCTTCACCGAGTGCAGCTTGTCTGAATGGGCTCCTTGGAATGCCACCTCAATGTAGACATATCTTGTATGTGTTGTGTGTTTACCCCTCCCTCCTTCTCAAGAACAAAGTGTTGTGTCTAAATGTGTTCTGAATGTCTTGTGTACAGTTGAACCTATGCTATGTGTTATGTCCTGATTCTTTCTAAACACTGAATATGTGGGGCGGGTCCACAAAAAAAGAAGGCATTACTCCTTTGCACAGTTCTAATTTCTTTTGTACCTTCATATGTCACATGTTATATTTTATGAAATAACCTCATTTCTTAACCAATTTTAACAAATGAGAATGGCTTCATTGTGTGATTGTAAAAACGCTTCACAATGTCACACGGCAATGTGTGTTACAAACACATGATGACAGCAGTACCACAAACCCCCCCCCCCCCCCCCCAGCACAGACGGGATCAGCTAACAGACCTCCCTCCCCCCCCCCCTCCAAACCATGGTGCATCAAAAATCACTCCCTTTGCTGATGACCTCCTTGCAGGTGGGTCTCAGCAGGATGGTGTGCTCGTACTGGGCCGTGTAGGAGCCTCTCACGTCACAGAGAGGGGGGTGAGCCTCCACTATCCCCGCCTCACACAGACTCTTCAGCGCCATCAGGTACTTGGTCTGACCCAACCGATCTAGCCAACGCCTGCAGAACGCGAGAGTGCCAAAGTTCTGGTTGATCACGGTGAGCAGCTGCTTGGAGCGTTGGAGGCGGAGGGGTACGTGACCCGCCTCGAAGTTCTTCATGTAGTGGGAGCACTCCATGTCGTCATGGACAACACCCTTCCCCGTGGAGCCAAAGGTCTCAATGGCGTAGAATTCTCCTTCTTCCATCTTGGTCTGATCCCCACCTGCACAAGATTGGTGGTTGTGTAGGGGTTAACACATGTACTGCACAACATGTTCAGAACACCCTTCACCACCCACAAAAGTTGCATACTGGGTGTCTATGAAAGAACGCACCAAAATATTGAAAGCACTTTATATTTGACAGGATTGAGAAGAACTTAAATCATTGGAACATACGCCTGATCTGTATGATGTAATGTTAGTTCCAGATCTTAGATTCTTTTTATCTCAATCCGGCCGAAAGTTAAGCGCTTCCAATATTTTGGTGCGTTCTTTCACTCGTGTATGCGCTCACACACATCACAAACACATCACAGACAAGACAGCCACATAATTAGGTTCACCTTTCACAATAGGAACAGTCTTTCCTCCATGAATGTGGTATTGTCCCACTGAATGGCCGTTCAGATTACGAATGGCCTTGATGGGGTAGGTCTTGCCGTCCAGCTCCAGCTCGTAAGCCTCTATGGCCTCCTGGATCTGCTCCCCAACCTCACACATACGAGCATCAATGCCTGCCGCCATGACCCCTGGGGAGGGTGGGGTGGATCACTATGACAGCAGGACCCGTGCCAAATGCTATTACTTCAGAATGTTTTTGTCGATTACAGGCATGAAATACAACACTCAAAACCCACATCAATAAACACACAGACACACAGACACACACACAGACACACACTCACACAGACACACAGACACACAGACACACACACACACACTAACTAACTAACCTGCCCTTGTGCCATCTTTTACAGCTTGCAGAAGATTCTCATATTTTGGATTGAAGGCCACAGTGAATGCACAGTCGATGATTCGACCATTGACCTATGATTGTAGGTATGCGTGTCATGTGTGTATGTGCATGCACGTGTGGGTAGTGCACGTGTGGGTAGTGCACAAATTACAAGCAGGATTACGGCACGCTTTTTGGACAAAGGTATAAAACATGGTGACTACCCCATAAAGATACATTAGAACAAAATGTAGCAGTTTTGTGGGCACTTAGCTGCTAGCACATTCAACCAACCATCGTCTACAAGATGGTCACCATCCCCAGACTACAGCATGGTCTCTGAAACATTAACCTACCAAACTTCACGCAATTTTACTCAACAACAGACATGTTGCAGACACACACACACACACACACACACACACACACACACACACACACACACACACACACACACACACACACACACACACACACACACACACACACACACACACACACACACACACACACACACACAATGCGAAACTTTCAACCCTCCACCCTGGTACCAACAGCGGAAAGGAAAAACTTCTCAACAAATGCTTCACCCTAAGAATGCTCAACACTGCACCCTGACTTCAGTACTGCCACACACAACACCCATGAGCCCTTGCCTCCCCTCCTCTCTCCTCTACAAGCACTGTCTCCCCTCCTCTCACCTCCACAAGCACTGCCTCCCCTCCTCTCTCCTCCACAAGCACTGCCTCCCCTCCTCCCACCTCCACAACACTACCTCCCCTCCTCCCACCTCCACAAGCACTGCCTCCCCTCCTCCCACCTCCACAACACTGCCTCCCCTTCTCCCACCTCCACAAGCACTGCCTCCCCTCCTCCCACCTCCACAAGCACTGCCTCCCCTCCTCCCACCTCCACAGGCACTGCCTCCCCTCCCCCCACCTCCACAAGCACTGCCTCCCCTCCCCCCACCTCCACAACACTGCCTCCCATCCTCCCACCTCCACAAGCACTGCCTCCCCTCCCCCCACCTCCACAACACTGCCTCCCCTCCTCACATGTGTTCCAAAGTCAAGCTTGCACACATCATCATAGGTGAGCACTGTCTCGTCCCCAGCATTGGGAGTGTAGTGAGCTGCACAGAAGTTGAGCGAACATCCAGTGGGGAAGGCCAATCCTGCAAGAACAACGTGCAAGTCTGACTGGCTGATCAACTGACTGACATAACCCACAACAGTTCTACTCAACTAAATCCCTAGGATACAGTGGTCACCTTGGTCCCTAGGATACAGTGGTCACCTTGGTCCCTAGGATACAGTGGTCACCTTGGCAAATGTGGTCTGTTCTGGACAGTCCTGATGTAATGCGCAACACATAAAAATGAGCAAACAATTTGAACCCCTTTGAGTGACCACTGTTACTGCGCAAATTACTAAGTGGAGCAGCACTGTTACTAACCAAGGGATCATGTGATCTCCAGTATATAGACCAACAACCTTCTAGACTCTGGAGCTCCTCTCTCCCTCATTGTAAAATACAGGCTTATTGTCAATGAGCCTCTCCCGCTCCTCACTGCTCCACTTACCAGCCCCTCCCACTGCTCTGCTCACACTACGAGCCCCTCCCACCTCACTAAACACCTACCAGCCCCTCTCAACTCACTGTTCCACTTACCCAGCCCTCCCACCTCACTACATACTTACCAGCCCCTCCCACTTCACCACTCCACCTACCAGCTTCCAATCCTTTCTCCTCCACAAGTGTTCTGGCCACACCCTCCAGGTGTTCACAGACATCAATGAGCTTCATTCCGGGCTTCAGCCACTTTTGGATGTATCTAACAGAGGACAGAATGGTTAGCAGAAAACCGTAAGTACTGAGAGATTTCATGGGTCATCCACAGTGGCAGCACTCTACGTGTAGGGCATCCACAGTGGCAGCACTCTACGTGTAGGGCATCCACAGTGACAGCACTCTACGTGTAGGGCATCCACAGTGGCAGCACTCTACGTGTAGGGCATCCACAGTGGCAGCACTCTACGTGTAGGGCATCCACAGTGACAGCACTCTACGTGTAGGGCATCCACAGTGGCAGCACTCTACGTGTAGGGCATCCACAGTGGCATCACTCTACGAATAGGGTACAAAGCTACCTTAGGCAATGGATGAACTATGGAGATGATGGTGGCAGTGATTGTGTGGTGGTGATGGTGGTGGCAGTGATGGTGTGGTGGTGATGGTGATGGTGTGGTGGTGATGGTGTGGTGGTGATGGTGGTGATGGTGTGGTGGTGATGGTGTGGTGGTGATGGTGTGGTGGTGATGGTGTGGTGGTGATGGTGTGGTAGTGATGGTGTGGTGGTGATGGTGTGGTGGTGATGGTGTGGTGGTGATGGTGTGGTGGTGTAGCAGTATACACTCACTTCCTTGTCTCCCTATGAGCCTCAGCTGCTCTTCGTACGTCAGCATAGACGTCGGCCTGAGCACGATCCAAAGCCTTCTTCTCCTCTGTGGTGAAGCGCTGTGCAGCTACCGTGTCATCCTGCAGAGGAGTGGGTGTGGCCACATAACGATCCAGTGGAGTCATGATTGTACTAGACCCACATAATTCAAAGCATGGCCCACATAAATCAAAGCATGGCCTACAATAAATCAAAGCATGGCCCACATAAATCAAAGCATGGCCCACATAATTCAAAGCATGGCCCACATAATTCAAAGCATGGCCTACAATAAATCAAAGCATGAGAGAAGCAACACATTAAATCAAAGCATGGCCCACATTAATCAAAGCATGAGAGAAGCAACACATTAAATCAAAGCATGGCCCACATTAATCAAAGCATGAGAGAAGCAACACATTAAATCAAAGCATGGCCCACATTAATCAAAGCATGAGAGAAGCAACACATTAAATCAAAGCATGGCGCACATTAATCAAAGCATGAGAGAAGCAACACATTAAATCAAAGCATGGCCCACATTAATCAAAGCATGAGAGAAGCAACACATTAAATCAAAGCATGGCCCACATTAATCAAAGCATGAGAGAAGCAACACATTAAATCAAAGCATGGCGCACATTAATCAAAGCATGAGAGAAGCAACACATTAAATCAAAGCATGGCCCACATTAATCAAAGCATGAGAGAAGCAACACATTAAATCAAAGCATGGCCCACATTAATCAAAGCATGAGAGAAGCAACACATTAAATCAAAGCATGAGAGAAGCAACACATTAAATCAAAGCATGGCCCACATTAATCAAAGCATGAGAGAAGCAACACATTAAATCAAAGCATGGCCCACATTAATCAAAGCATGAGAGAAGCAACACATTAAATCAAAGTATGGCCCACATTAATCAAAGCATGAGAGAAGCAACACATTAAATCAAAGCATGAGAGAAGCAACACATTAAATCAAAGCATGGCCCACATTAAATCAAAGCATGGCCCACATTAATCAAAGTTCTGTCCATCCATTACATATGTCGCCCACACATTCAGCTGTTACGCAGAGCAAACATCATATCAAAATTTGATTTCCAGACCCTGAGAAACAGACTGCAAGATACCATATTGGTGTGAAGACCAGTGAGGACAACAAGGTAATGCTCTGGCCATTTAACAATCTGACAGTGAGACCAGAACAGCAACACACAAGGTTCCGACATTTTGACATTGTACTCATTACTTCATTGCTCTCTTTAGGCCAACGTCAAACACATTGTCCCAGTTTGTGTGTTATGGGTAAATCATCAGCAATGATGAAGGAAGTGAGGTATGCAATAACTTTCCGATCACAAATCTTTAAAACTGGTTGTAGCTGTGCACTCAACATTGTTTTATGGGCTATACGTACGAGCGCACATGTGTGGCCAGCTGACCAGTCCAATGTGAATGGCTAACTGAATAATAAATAATGTATAAGGCATACGACATACCTTGTAGGGTATGTTGCATGCCTTATAGGGTATGTTGTATGCCTTGTAGGGTATGTTGTATGCCTTGTAGGGTATGTTGTATGCCTTGTAGGGTATGTTGTGTGCCTTGTAGGGTATGTTGTATGCCTTGTAGGGTATGTTGTATGCCTTATAGGGTATGTTGTATGCCTTGTAGGGTATGTTGTGTGCCTTGTAGGGTATGTTGTGTGCCTTGTAGGGTATGTTGTATGCCTTGTAGGGTATGTTGTATGCCTAGTAGAGTATGTTGTGTGCCTTGTAGGGTATGTTGTGTGCCTTGTAAGGGTATGTTGTGTGCCTTGTAGGGTATGTTGTATGCCTTGTAGGGTATGTTGTGTGCCTTGTAGGGTATGTTGTATGCCTTGTAGGGTATGTTGTATGCCTTGTAGAGTATGTTGTGTGCCTTGTAGGGTATGTTGTGTGCCTTGTAAGGGTATGTTGTGTACCTTGTAGGGTATGTTGCATGCCTTATAGGGTATGTTGTATGCCTTGTAGGGTATGTTGTATGCCTTGTAGGGTATGTTGTATGCCTTGTAGGGTATGTTGTATGCCTTGTAGAGTATGTTGTGTGCCTTGTAGGGTATGTTGTGTGCCTTGTAAGGGTATGTTGTGTACCTTGTAGGGTATGTTGTGTGCCTTGTAGGGTATGTTGTGTGCCTTGTAGGGTATGTTGTGTGCCTTGTAGGGTATGTTGTATGATACAATATACCCTACAATGCACAACATACCATAAAAGGCACGTACTGTATAATTAAATGTGTGGTATAAACAAACACATACCGTATATGGCATCTCTAGTCCCTTTGGGTAGTTCTGGTTCGGGTATATTTCTCTGATGGGGACAGAGGGGGGTGTGGTTTGCTTCTTGCAAGGCTGGGGAGTAGATGGCTCTCGATAGCTGCCATCGAAGAGCAGTAGCATGCCTGTGCAGAGGAGAGGGGAAGGTGATGGGATAGGGAGGATATATAGATGCTTCCCCCTGATTTCAATCACATCAATACCTGATAAAATGCAAGGACAGCTTGCGAATTGAGTGTAATGTTAAAAGGTGAGATTGGGCACTCCCTCTCTCTCTCTCTCTCTCTCTCTCTCTCTCTCTCTCTCTCTCTCTCTCTCTCTCTCTCTCTCTCTCTCTTTTTCTGGCCATGTAAATATGTCTGCCATCTCATACCATCTTTATGTGAACAGTTCAATAGCAGCTTCATCAGTACAAACATTCACCTGTGTCATTGCAGATGGGTGAAGATTCAGCTGCCGGTGCCGGACATTCTTTCCCTTCCTCGGCGGTAGCGCCAGCTGCTTTCTTCTTCTTCTTTTTCTTTTGTTTTGACTCCTCCCCAGCACCTTCTGCCGTCCCCTTGTCCCCCTCCTGCTCCTGTTCGACACGAGGTGTCTCTTGAGCGGGTACTTGCGTCGACTCGTTCTCTTGCACTGACAACGGGAATCGGTGTCAGCACGCCACGGACGAAGCTTTGAGGTCACAATGCAACTCACCTGCTGTACCAGGCTGCGGTACAACAGCACTACCGCTAGCCTTCTTCTTCTTCTTTTTCTTTTTACCTGCAGCGGTACTTCCGGTTGTGGTAGGTGTGTCTTTATCCTCCTCCTCGTGAGTACCCTGTTCGATGTCTAATGCATCTTCTTTGGCATCTTCTTGGGCGCCGTGTGCACTGAAGTCAACGAAATTGACCACGTCTGCGGCAGCCATCGCAATACGAAATTACGCAGGCACACGATACCGTAATTTGATTTTTTATGTAATTAGAGGAACAACTTGCATGACGCTAATACAATGGAAATCAGTTTCTCGTTATAGGAGCATCGATTTCAGGATTCCGCACATTACCATTAAAATCAAACTATTCCACATTGTTATTTGTTAAATGTGGTACTTTGGGTTATTTTTTTCATGTCTCCATCAACCACTGTATACGAAACGGCATGCTCAATTATGATTTTTGTCTGGGGACGAGACGTGAGCCGGCACGTGGGCATTATTTTAAAAATAGTATTGCTACTAGGAATGAGCTCCCATCTAGTCAATAGGGATAGAAAGGCGTTTATCGGTCAGCTGGCGCCTCCCGGATACGTACCCGGTCTAGGCAGAGGGTAAAGAAATCACGTCCCTGTCACTTACAGCGTCGTTTGAACTGCCCGTTTGTTTTTTCTTCTCTCAGTGCCACGGGTTTTACGACGCGCTCCGATATTGGCCCTGCCAGAGAAGCCGGGGATATTTCGTAAGTCCGTTATGCTCGAGTAGACGCTTTTGTATTCCTGCGCCCGGAGTTATCACATGCTCATAGCCATGCGCCCTTGTGAGGTCCCTAGGACTTAAGGTTCCTCATCATCTCACCCCTCCCCTTCCCCACCTTTGATCAATATTTTCATAATTAGACCACATTTATGTGCAAGTGATGCACAAGTCAAGCAGCTAGATGTACACTATACCACTAACACTACGCGTACTGTGGACCACACTGCATGAGCCTCTAGCACATCTGGAGCAATACTTTAGTTGTGCATGCTGGTGTGTGGAAAGAAGAGCCCTAGAATGATGTCATCCCGCTCCCCCACCAACACCCTCCCCGCCTCCTGTGTTGCGTTTAGAATGATCGCATGGGGTGTGGTCAGATCACATGGGGTGTGGTCAGATCACATGGGGTGCGGTCAGTGTTACAGGAGTACTGAGTGATTACCAACTGGTGCAAAGTGGTCATGTGATGTCAGGTGATGTCTTGCTCACACAGAGATGAGCGTCATGCACGTCCCGGTAAGAAGCCGAAGACTGACGAGCAGGGCGAGGAGATTGCGGAAGAGGAGGAAGACCTAAATGAGAGCAATTATGATGAGGTGAGGTGGTGAGGGTGATGTGAGCTGGTGAGGATGTGAGCTGGTGAGGATGATGTGAGGTGGTGATGATGATGTGAGGTAGTGAGGATGATATGAGCTGGTGAGGATGATGTGAGGTGGTGAGGATGACGTGAGGTGGTGAGGATGTGAGCAGGTGAGGATGATGTGAGCTGGTGAGGATGATGTGAGGTAGTGAGGATGATATGAGCTGGTGAGGATGATGTGAGGTGGTGAGGATGACGTGAGGTGGTGAGGATGATGTGAGGTGGTGAGGATGATGTGAGGTGGTGAGGATGATGTGAGGTGGTGAGGATGACGTGAGCTGGTGAGGATGATGTGAGCTGGTGAGGATGATGTGAGGTGGTGAGGATGTGAGGTGGTGAGGATGTGAGGTGGTGAGGATGTGAGGTGGTGAGGATGTGAGGTGGTGAGGATGATGTGAGCTGGTGAGGATGATGTGAGGTAGTGAGGATGACGTGAGGTGGTGAGGGTGATGTGTGTGAGGTGGTGAGGTAGTGAGGATATGAGGTGGTGAGGATGATGTGAGGTGGTGAGGATGATGTGAGGTGGTGATGATGATGTGAGGTGGTGAGGATGATGTGAGGTGGGGAGGGTGACACACGTGGTCATCTCTCTGGGTGGTCTTCCCTAGTTTGCGGGCTATGGAGGC
>JABACO010000005.1:5784740-5886084 GCA_013339895.1 Ephydatia muelleri
TAATGTTTATCAGGACAACTGGTTGCTTGCTCAGCAACACTCGGTGCATGTGTGATCTCATTTTGTTCAGTTCAATGGTTTTCAGCTGCTTTTGGTTTGCGTATCAGTCAATTCAGCTACTCTCAGCCATCAAAAGAAATAGTTTAATTTGTTTTTTATTTATGTTATGTTTCTACATTGGGTTCTTTTTTATTTCTCGTCAGGATGTCTGAGCACATATAAGTATCTTTAACTAACAATGTACCACTGAAAAACATGTCAGCAGTGCTGTTAAAATCCTGTGTGGACATTTTACTAAATTTTTATTGCTATTCATATACAAACATTTGTGCACAAAATGCAGTACTACAGATTGTAGCTCATAATTACATGTACAGTATAAGTGTCTGTCTCGATACATTTGATCTCAGTCAAACACTTGTGGATGGTTCTTTGTCCCATGTCTCAAATTCTTTTTTGTTGAACCTGTGTTGTGTGTAAGAGCAAAGGCTGCACAGCCTATAGAGTTGAGCACATCACACAAACCATTGTCGGATTTGCAAGAATTTCCTCAGTTGTAATTTTGAGTTCAGGTTGATCATTTCTCAGTTTTCGTATAAGCTTATCAGCAAGGTGACACACCCTGAATGCATGTATAAATATGGATGCATCAGTTATAAGTATCTCATAACCATGATATACCCAATGCTGTGCTCAAATCTGCAATGGGAAGCTGCTGGATAGACGTAACATTTTCCGCCTAGCTGTTTGATGTGTCGTAGCCTCTGAAACTGCGGAGTATCAATGATCGCAACTAGAAGAGGGTGGAGCTCAATATCAGGTCGCGGAACACCTGCTCGACAAAGGTGACAGTATTTTTGATACGGTGATGATGCTCAAACGTACCTCTATCTCTGGAAGCCTATTTGAAATGACCATAGAAGTGAGCAACAATTAAACAATGCAGATATGTACTGGTCTAGTTCGTACTAATACGAAACTACTGTTTGAAGGAAGATGTGAGGGAGAGCGATGTATAATGTATGCCAACGTTTGAATTAGTTGTTAAATCCCCCGCCACCTTTCCCAGTTGTCGCACTGTTCAGTGTGCGACGTGCTTTATAGAAGGTCCCTAAGGTGTGACACAGTTTGAAAATTAGCATCTATGCTCATGTATATACATGCATGTTACCAAGTTGGGTCACCTCAATCGACCTCGTGTTATCATAGATAGTGCTCTTGTGTTTTAATTGATCTTTCTTTTGTTTCTCCAGTAGTGCCGCAAAAGTCTGTGAAGTGTAGAAGCTCATGCAGAGTCGATTATAGTTCTAATCTTATAGCGTTAATATCAGTATTGTCACCCTTTTTTTTTCTGTTTCATTTTTTTTTCCTCCGGAAGTACATTCCGGTGTCACAGGGCTACATGTCCCCCCAGAGTACTCGTCTGACCGGACCCATAGTCCTAGGATACGGTGTCCCCCTTTAGGATAGGCGGTCCCCACACTAAATACTCTTGGCAAGTGCCTAGCTCCATGTGCTGTTGTTGAAACTTCGGAGGCTGTATTCTGAGCGACAAGAAAGTCAAAAAGAGGATCTAGACTGCAAGCAACAACACTGAGGTAACATTTGATATCATGACCATTGGCTTGCAGGGACTACATTTGGAATGGGATCAGGTCATGTAAACATCTATGACCTGAATGCTCGAATTGTGTTGACATCCAACCGCAAGAGGCACAAGATAAGGAAGGTGATTGATGTGATGGCGAAGTTGAAGAATTTATCGAATAACAAATGATGGTTTTGTTATGCTAAGCTTCTGGAGCCTGGGGGGAGCTTCCAGCGTTCCCCCATACCCCCAATAGTATCTTCCCTGCTAGTTCATATTGTTTTCCTGAACCCCCCAAACTCCCCCCCCCCCCCTCCTCCCCGATCTCTCGACCAGCCTACGGGCCTGCCGATCATCGCTCGTTGGAATGGTTCGACAGAGCTGAAGAACACGTGTATATTCTAATTGATTGTTAATTTCTTCAACAATGGGGTGCAGTGCCTAAAGAAGAAATCTACTATCTCATGATCAGGGCACTATTTATCCCAGAAAGTGGGTTTGCCATCCACTACAAAGCTGTAAAGGATGGAATATGGAAGCAAGGAGTTGGAGAAAGAGGGGGAGGAGGGGGCATCAAAGCACATAATATCACAAACAGTGCGAAAATCTTTTGGAATAGTTATGGCTTTGAAAAAAGCCATCTGTGTATCCACTGCCGGTAACATATAGAGACCTTTTTATTTGCGGGTTTCTGAATACAATATGGAATAATTATCACATCATAATAAATAAAATAAATGCTTCTGATCTCTTAGCGGGTACTATCAGATATACTCCTATCAAGCGGAAGTCTTCCTTTCGACTGATTCAAAATTTTGGATAAACATGCTCCTAGACTACATTTTCATTCAAGAAACGACGTACACACCTATAAAGTAAAATAAAAACCCGAGTACTTCAACTTGAACGCAGCGGTAATATATTGATAGCAAAACATGCGCAACCACTTATGCTGCCAACGATTTGCGCTTTGTATATACATGTACGATCGCACATATGCATACCAAATCAGAGTGCATAACACATGCGTGCCAATCAGCCCCGGATCCAGGAATTTGCTATGGGGGGGGCGGTTTACCAGAGGGGCGGCAATGTATGCGAAGCTGTTTGAACGGAGGAGGGGGGTGCAGTCCGCTTACGACGGGGGGGGGGGGGGGGGGGTGCAGTCCGCTTACGACGGGGGGGGGGGGTGCAGTATGCTTACGACGGGGGGGGGTGCAGTCCGCTTACGACGGGGGGGGTGGGGGGGGGGAGCAGTCCGCTTACGACGGGGGGGGGGGGGGGGGGGGGGGGGGAGCAGTCCGCTTACGACGGGGGGGGGGGGGTGCAGTCGGCAAGTTACATTAATCAATTCCTCACTCACATGCACGCATTCTCTACTAAAACACAAGAAACATCACGGCAAACGGGTCCACTCCGCACCTGCCCTGTCGTGCTCCACCGCTTCGTTGACATTTGTCCGTACAACTGAGTTATCGGGACTTTTAAGTATGGCGCAACACGTTATCTGTAGATCTTTGTCGTCGGGAATGGGGGGGGGGGGGGGGGGGGGGGGGCGGCAAAAGCTGCCAGGGGGGGGCGGCCGCCCCCCCCAAGGCTATGCTGGATCCGGGGCTGGTGCCAATGTTCCTACGAAGGAGGGTTTTGAGCGTCATCTGACATCTTTTTGTTGATTAAGGAAGATACCGTAACTTTAGTTTCCGCGAGCCAACGCCCAAAATTTTTTGACATCAGTCAGCCCGATGTTGTTCCCGTATGATGAATGTCATTCATTATACGAGACGACGAACCGTTGAATTGTTATGCTCTAACTATGTTGATATCTAACAAGGCTACGCAACCGAACATTTCCACACTTGATAAGCGCTCATCTTTCAGGCGAAAAATGAAAGACGGTACGTTTTATTCATTACTCCACGCCCCCCCTTCCCCCACTGTTAGTCGATCAGAGGATATCAGTCGAACATTATAATTCACAATCCAATTTGTGATGGAGTGGGAACGACCGAGTACGCGGGATGTATGCAGCTGGTCACAAAGACTGATCCGGAATAAAACTAATCAATCAGTGGTTCAGGATTGTGGACCAATAGCTAGCAGCTCTAACGTGTATTTAAACTGTGTTCACGCACGATTGAGCAACTTCTTTTCCCCTGTTGTCGTGTACACAGTTCAATATCCATATTCAGTCCGATCCCTGACGGTGATCCTATCAGTGGTGTGGTGCGTACAAGAGTGCGGAAGTGTCGGCCGCTACGCAGATCCTTACACAATTATTACAGTCCTGAGTTATGCGTTGCCAAGAAGGAGGAGAAGACGACCCGCCCCTGTTTCTCAGCGGCCTCTAAGGTTACGGAATACTTACGATGATAAAGGATTGCACTTGGCACTGTAGTACAACGTGCACGGATAAAGGATACAACGACATGAATAACCACACCCACATCATGTCAACCCTATAACATCCCCTTCCCCCAGTTTGAGAGTACTGTCACAACCTATTTCCCCATGTCTCTATATCTAGCGGGAGGTAAATGGCACCACCTATAGCGACCATTGGGTCCCCAAAAGGTAGTCAAATAACTGCTTTTCTCGGTGAGGTGAATGTGCAAGAAGCCATCTTTTGCGTCTAAAATGCTGAAATCCTTGGCCCCATCCAACCTTGGCAGCGCATCATCTATCGTTGGCATGTTGAAATGATTCCATTTAATGACCTTGTTCAGATCTCTGGGATCCAGACAGATCCGAATTTGTCTCTTGTCTGCCTTCCACACCACAGTCATGCTGCTAATCCAGTCGGTGGGCTCCTCCACCTTCTTAATAATTTCTGCCTTCTCCATCTCTCTAAGCTTTGTCTCTGTTCTGATCTCAGCTTGTAGGGTATCTTCCTAGGCCGATTTTGCACTGGTGACACTGTTGTGTCTACTTCAATGTCATACTCCCCTGGCAAGCTTCCTAATCCCTCAAACACATCTGCATAGTCCCTAAGAATCCGCTCCTTAGAGAGGTGTTGACATGCCTCCGCTACACATATTGATTCCGTTTCAAACGACAACAACTGCAAATTGATACAAGTATCCAAAGACAGTAAAGTGTGTTGTTTTGAGTCCATCACCTCAAACAAAAGCTCTGTCAATTTTCCATCTCTGTTGACCACCAAAACCCTGCACTGGCCCAAAGACTCGTTGATTGAGCCATCATACATTATTAAACGAGTACGGCTCTTCTTGAGCTTTGGATTTCCCAGCTGCTCGTGATCCATCTTGGTCATGACATTACACGAAGCTGCTGTGTCTAGCTGGCAGACAACCTGTTTCGTTCCCCTTTCCACTTGAAATACGACTTTGGCTAACAACTTTCTTCCTACTTTCTCTACCTGAATCTGGAAGACATCTTCTGCACGAGATCGAGTCCGCTCTTCTCTTCTGAATCAAAGTCCATTTCTGCTTCTTCTACTAAGTTAGTTGGTTTGTCGCTGCCCCTACACACTGTGGCAAAATGATTGTACTTCTGACATTTCAGACACTGTTTCCCAAATGCTGGGCACTGCCGGGGTGGATGTACCATTCCACATCTTGAACAACCCTTCCGTTCACCGGTCCTTCTTCCCTGTTGCCCTGCTGCTGGATTCTTTGCTCCATCTCCCTCCTTCTGTACATAGTTCTCCTTGCCTCTGAACCCTTTCCTGGTCCTTACTGATGCCACCGGTCCTTCTTCTTCCCCTGCCTCAGGTTTCTTGCTCATATGCTGTAGATCAGCCAGAGTGGTTCCAATAACCTGGCACATTTGAATGGCCTTTGCCAGATCTAGCTTCTCCGTTTCCAACAGCCAACGCTTCATACGGTCATTGTCCACTCCCCTAATTAACACGTGCAATATCAAATTCTCCATCTCGCCAAACTCACAGTCATTTGCTTGCTTATGAATCAGCTTCATAAACTGATCCAGAGTTCTTCCTTCCTGTTTCAGTTGGAAGAACTTATCCCACGTAACGTGTTTACTCGTCCTAGGGGCGCACAACCCGTCCAACTTCCCTACTACCACCGACCAACTTGTTCGATCTTCTCCGTCAACAAACTGCATTGTCTCGTATACATCATTTATGCGCTGCCCCACTAGTCGCAAGAACAACGCCAGCTTGATTTGCTCCGAAGCCGCCCCCTTCTCAGTTGCCGTCAGGAATATCAAAAATTCTCTCTTGAAACGCCGCCACTGCTCGTTCAAGTCACCTTCTCCTGTTATAGGCTCTGGTGCCAAAAATTTCTCCATTTTTTTTTTTTTTTTCCTTCCTTATTTCTTCTTTCTTTTAACAAGGAGATCCCACTTCTGACACCATGTTTCTCAGCGGCCCTTAAGGTAACAGAATACTTACGATGATAAAGGATTGCACTTGGCACTGTAGTACAACGCAGGGGCGGATACAGGAATTCTGAAGGGGGGGGGGGGGGTCCAACATGAAAAATCGCGAAGCGCGGAAGCTTTTGGGGGGCTCTTACTTGGTCATTTTTGACGCTTGGTCATTTTTGACGCCTGAAACTGGTACGATGGGTTATGAAATGCATATGATGCAATAATGGGTTGAACCTAGTATTGATTATAATCTGATCAGGCATGCAGATAATACAAAAAATGCATGCAATGAAGTAGTACTGGCTGAATTAGTTTCAAAAGAGATTCTGATATACATGTACATGTAAACAATGAACAATACATTAGTCAAACAAAATGCACGATTGAAACATTCTTCTGCTATGTTTGATAATAAAATTATGGCATATGTCGTCAATGTTGATGTCAATACACAGTTTATACAGGAGTTAAACCATGAATGACAATTGGATGCATTTTTTCAATTATCTACCGTAAGATTTCAGGGCTGGTTTCTCGACAGGTTGTTTGTCGTTGGTGTCCTCTATATAGATACACATTCCACATTGTTCAATTGATCGCGACGCCACGTAGGGTTTTGCGATGAAGGAAAGTGCCGAAGTTATGTACGAAATAATATCACAGAAGAAAACTTACTTTTCGATCGTTTTGAAAAAAACGAGAGTATTGACAAAGTACGCTTTGTAGCCACATGCATCCGATGTAATAAAGAGGTTAAATGCACACGTCGCACGTGATATAGCAAGGGGAGGGGTCGGGGGGGGGTCCGGACACCACGGACCCCCCCCCCCTGCGTCCGCCCCTGCAACGTGCACGGATAAAGGATACAACGACATGAATAAACACACCCACATCACGTGAACCCTATACAGCCCCTTGTTCCGAGACTGGGTACGAGGACGGGCAGAACAACTCTTGTTCTCTACAACCACGCGGTTCTGCGACATGAAACAAAAATGAAACTACTCATTTTTGACTTCTAGATCGATTGCTAAAACAAGCTACACGATCCTATCGTCGGGAGTGTTGTTACAGGCGGGTCGCGTTTTTTTAATGACATTCATAGTCAGGGACAAATCTTGATTCCGCCATGTTTTTAAAGAAATTGTTTCATTGGGTATACGGTATCTATAACGCAATACAAAATCAAGCGTTCTGCTGTTTCATCGTCACGTTCGTCACGCTTCAGCCTTGTGCGTTGTCAAGAGAAACTACTCGTCAGACGAGTAACACGAGCACTATCAGCGTACGTGAGTGTTGGGTGTGTTGTCTATCTGTGTATGTGTGTGTGTGTGTGAGTGAGTGTGTGTGTGTGTGTGTGAGTGTGTGCGTGCGTGCGTGTGTGTGTTGTGTGCATGTGTCCCGGGGGTTCGTGCGTTAAGTTTCGTAATTGTACACTTCTTCGCGCTTGTGCATTGTCAAGAGTTCGTGAGTCACAAGTTTAACAAATATAGCAAGACTATCACCTTATGTATGTTGTGTGTACGTGTGTGTTTCGTTAACTTTCGTTCTTGTACATCATTTGGTCCTGTTTAGTTCTTCGCGCTTGTGCATTGTCAAGAGTTCGTGAGTCACAAGTGAAACAAATATAGCAAGTAACACGAGCACTACCAGCTTATGTATGTTGTGTGTATGTGTGTGTGATTGTTCGTTAACTTTCGTTCTTGTACATCATTTGGTCCTCATTAGTTTATCGCACTTGTGCGTTGTCAAGAGTTCGAGAGCCAATTACTCGTCACAAGTGGAGCAAACTTACGAGCACTATCAGTGTACGTTGTGTGTTATTTCGTTAATTCATTATTGTCACGTGACTAGGTAAACTAGCTTTATCTACAATTGACACAATGTTGACACTTTCTGACCTTGCTGCTACGTAGTCAACTGAATTGTGTAGTGCTCAAATTAGGTGAGCTTTTGTTGAATAGGTAGTTGGTGGATAAACTAGAAACAAAAGAAAAGTCATCTACTGTTGAGATCAAGTTAAGTACGAATAATACAATGAATAGATTCATATGTATAACTTATCCATTTATACGTAATACGTAATTCTTATTTTGTAAAGGTGATGATAAATTTCGTACATAACTTATAAAGCAAGTTTTCAGTACATTCAGCAGCAAACAGTTCTACTGGAACTTGTATTTAGGTGGTAGCGTTGTGATGCGACCATAACAGGTCGTGCATATTGCTATATTAATGTAACTAGCTAGGACATCGGACAATTAGGACCGGCGTGTTCTCTTCCCCTTCCACATCATCCAGTTCCTCGATCTCTGTCCACTGTTCACCGTTATCATCTTCACCACTGGTTCCTTGAATCATCTCTTCTCTTTTTCTTTTAGACCTGCTTTTTACTACTGTCTGTGCAATTAATTCTGCAACTGCAGCATCTCCCACCCTTCACCACAAACAGTTCTTTTTGTCTCTCCAAGGCTCTTGCTTCCTCGTAAAGGGTATCTCTTTCTTCAATACCTTCTTCTGTGGTAGCCCAAGATACTTGCTTTTCAACCATCAGCCATGGCAGGCTTCTTGGTATCTGAGATTTTTTCTGCATCGTGTAGACCCATTTTACGAAGGGAGTCTTGACACCTCTCAAACTAAGGTCAAACGTAAGTGGGTCGTGTGATACACCTCTCAATAGTTGTACCTGAGCTACCTGGCTCATCCGTGGAGCAAAGAGAGTGGCTACTCCAGATTTAAACACAAAGTTATATGATAAGTCTAGGGGCTGAAGCTCAGCTGTGCAGGAACTGGCACAAAGAGAAGTATTGAATTTGAGTACTTCCAATACAGGACCAGAGCGATGCACTGAGTAACAGTCCCAGGGCAACAACCACTTTTGAGTATCCGGATCAACTCCCTTCTCTGTCATTTTGGGTAGAATGTATGACAGCCACATAATCCAAAATGGTACTTTCTGTTGTCCAGTGCGATGTGCTATTTGAGTGCATGAGTAGGTCTGACATTAAGTCTATCTCCACCTTTTGGGTGACACCTATCTGTTTCTCCTGCCCAAATGATTTGCACTTGACCTGCCAACTTACCCTCTGCAGTGATTGTAGGTAAAACTGAACTGTCTTTTATCTCCCCAACCAAGTACTGATATTTGCTTTGTCCCAGATGGACCCCAGGTACGTTTTTGACAGGGCAAAAGACTAACACCTGTTTCATCAATGTTCAGGAAGACAGAAGGGGGGAGGCTGTATTTCCTCACTTAAAACAAGACCCTTCTAAGGAACATTCTTTTGATGGCAGTGAAGTCTACAGGCAAACTGCAGGATGTTTTTGTTACAGCCCTTGAGTCCAATCTTTAACAGGAACCTGCTGTAACACATCCTGGAAGGCACCCATGAAATGTTGTGCACTTCAAAAAAATCCTAGGACCATTGGCATCAGTAATGTGCTTGACAGTGGGCTATCATGCCTGCCAAAAGGCTATAGGGAACTTTGGGGTACAACACCACATTGACTACCTGGCTGTGTGGTGTGATGTAGTGTGTACACTCTGGCTGTGTGGTGTGTGGTGTAGTGTCCACTCTGGTTGTGTGTGATATGGGCTGTGTGGTGTAGTGTAGAACATCACACCACACAGCCAGAGTGTGTACGCTACAACACATAGCCAGAGTTGGAGTGTGTACACGTTACATCACTAGTCACGTTAGCACAACGCAACCAGAGTTTGTACGTTACATTATTAGCTAGTGTGATTGTTACACCACACAGCAAGAGTGTATACATCAGAGCTACACCATGCAGCACACATTACAGAGCTCTAGAGCAAGTAACAACAAATGCATACAAATGAAGACTAAATACCGCAAAGGCACTCTGCCAACAAATATTTCACTGAGTACACTCCCAGCTCGGAATAGTGGAAAGTAACAGCTAGGAACAGTGGAAAATTACTGTGATTCATTTGCGTTTTTGGGGTATCAATTGATTTGTTAACTTCAATGTGGCAGCGATACAGCACATTACATAATGTTTACACTAGCTGTGTAAACTCCAAGTTACATACAATTGCATAACGTTTTCGAAGGTCATTGTCAGCTTTATGCCCCTCTGTTTAGCATGGGTGGAGGTTTGCTTTCCGGCGGCGGCACATGCTGACAGGTAAACATCGCAACTGGGCTCATTTTTGAGTCATTCTATACCATTTCACCAAAGAGATGGACACCATGTTGTAGCTTTATGGTCAAAACTTTTGTGTTTTGTCTTTATACATGTATAACAGGTTCTGGGATTAAATATAATTTTTTGACGGTACTGTTTAGGGATTTAAACAGAGTTTAATGAGCAGTAGTAATTTCTTAGAGGTTGCATTGCCTGACCACATCACACTGCTAGCATCATAGTTTAGATAGCATCAGCTTCACACTGTGGCACCCCCCCCCCCCCTCCCACCTTTGTTAGCAATATGGGGGGCCGCCTTTGGTAGTAAAATGGTGGGCCAGGTGCCGTTGTTAGCCAAATGGCGGGTCGCCTTTGTTAGCAATTGTTTGCCAAAAGGACGGGTTAGCTTCTGGGTGCATATAATTCAACAGGCACTGGATTGTTTCACGTTTCCCACCCTCCACTCCCCCTGTGCTTTGCTGTGTTGTACAGTGCAATTTTTCTTTGCTTTCAATTACAGTAAGGCAGGTCGGAGCCCTGCGGGCTTGTCCCTAAACCCGGCTAGTCAAGCTTGGACCAGCGTCCTGGCTTGGTACACAGGCCATCTGGTTTGTGGCCTGCGTCACTCTGGTGCCTGTCTAGCCAGATGGCTTTCCCAACTATACTGGCTAGCCAAGCCTGGACCAGTATCCCTGCTTGGTACACAGGTTACCTGGTTTGTGGTCAGCGGTACTCGCTGGTGCCCTCACAGCTGGGGGTCGGTAAATGTAACACAAGCTTGTGGGATACTCTTGCCCTCCAGTTGTTGCCAAATCTGTCAACCAGCGTATGCTACGCTTAGCATTGGGAGATTCTACACACATGCAGCTTGGGGTTGATAATTAACCTCAGAGTTGAATAATTGATTAGTTTACGGATAGTCTGTACTTTGCAGTGTTTTATCTTGGTACACACTATGAAAACTCTTGCATGCATAGCACCAAATTAAAGGGCCTGATAAGTATAATATTACTCTGTCAAGCATTTTGATGAGAAATAAAAGGGTTAAACAACGTATTGGTGTAAGATAGATTTTGTAATTACTGTGTGCAGAAACTTCATAATCGCGTTATTCTTAATAATATAATGTGGCACATTATAATCGATACTTAACCTCTTCTATCATATTAATGATGTTTGGGAAACGTCCTTAGCCCACTACTGCATACCTTTGGTGGGAGTCTGGGTCAGGGTAGGTGTGATGTGGCGTGTTTGGAGGTGTGGTGATATTGCACCATCCACTCGTAAAGTGCCATATCCCTGCCCAGAGATTCACATCATCCTTGATTGATGGTGGAGAATCAAATTAAATTACAAGCGCTGCTTTGTCGAGCACTTGGACACTTCTGGAATATGCATGCATGCTATCTTTCACACTGACCCTAATGGCAAATGGACGTGGAATGTCAGTTAGCTGTGTTTAAGTACCTTAAACTGTATTTAACCTCTTCTATCACGATGACTGTGTTGCAGGAAACGTCCTTAGCCTACTACTGCATACCTTTGGTGGGAATCTGGGTCAAGGTAGGCATGACAGGGCATGTTTCAAGGTGTGGTGATAAAACACCATCCACTTGTAAAGTGCCATATCCCCATACGGAAATAATCCTAAAATATTTAACATAGCAATAAATAAAAAAATACATAAAACAAAGGGAAAATATTTTTGACCTGGTTTACCTAAATTATCATGAACAACAGAACGTATATTTAAATGTATTAATTCCATTATAGATTGTCATCTATTTGGTATTAACTTATCCCCCTTTAACAATAATCAAAAGATAGTAACCGCTAACACCATCATCATCGAAGAGTTAGTAAAAGTTACCAATCAATCCCCTAAAAAGGCTTGTATTGTTATTAATCTTACTACGTTAAATTGATCAAAATATGCAGCTAACATTCTGATGGAGCGCGCATCGGCCGGCTTAAGCCGGCAGGGTTTAGAGACTAAACCCTAAGTTGAAATAAATTTTTAAATATTACCGCCTTCGGTGGGGATATCCGCCCCATAGGGGCTAATATTTCAAGCTTAGTTGTCTCTTCAGTTCGGGGCGAAGCCCCTGCACCGGATCTTGATCTAATTGCTAACTGTTGTTGTAATCGGGGTAATATTGTATTTACCAATAAAGAAAATAAAAAAAATAAAGTTATTAATGTTCAGGCCAGAGATTCACATCATCCTTGATTGATTTTTTCAAGCACCGCTTTTTTGAGCGCTTGTGCACTTCTAGCATACGCATGCGTGCTTACCGTTCACATGACCGCTAATGGTGAACGAACGCGCAATGTCGGTTAACTGTGTTTAAGTACCTTAAACTGTATTTAACCTCTTCTATCGCGATGACTTTGTTGCAGGAAACGTCCTTAGCCCACTATTGCATAACTTTGGCGGGAGTCTGGGTCAGGGTAAGCATGACGTGGTGTGTTTGGCGGTGTGGTGATATGGCACCACCCACTCGTAAAGTGCCATATCCCTGCCCAATGTGAGGAGGCCAGTGTGTATGGGGCCTACTCTACCCCTCAAACAATAGTTACTCAGTAAATTTACTCAGCATACAAATAGACAAGAATGCTACAGCATAGCGTATCCATGCATGCATATTTTTACTATAATGTACGGGTTGAAAGATATGTATGTATACCCTGTCTATTTTGCTAGTGCCGCGGTGACAGCAGCGAGACTTCTCTGTGGAGTCCTGATGTAGTGGAGGTATGCTGCATATAGAGAGTTTGTCCGCAAAAGCTGCACAAAGCATTTGAGCAATGTAGCTTGTAAAATACTGCGCAGAAGCAGGTGTGCTATATGCAAGCCCTAAGTTAACGCCAAGCTTTGTCTCCAATTCCTGCAAGGCTGGATATTTAACAAAAGGGATACTTTCCTTTGCCATTAAGTAGCATATCAAACTTTTGCTTTTATTTTTGCGTATGTCTCATCATCGAGCATTGAAAAGCATGCAGCAATAGGCGATAGCATGGCAGTAGATTCGCCAATTGCTTTTGCTAAATCAACTCAGATCTGAATCATTGCAGCTTTGGAATGTCACTCGATGCGTGTGCAGTTAGATTGCAAACTTTTTGGTTTGTCGAACTTGGTGACTCATGTGTTGGTGTAGTTTTTCATCGATCGAATACGTTCCTTGTACTGTACATGCAGCAAACATCGCAATACAAATAAAGTACCAAGTTTGTTCTTTTGTTTAACTCGCAACGAAGCCAGGCCTGTGTTTGATTTGGTAAGTTTAATCTACCTCACCATTGATTAGTTTAATCTTCCTCACATTGGTTAAATATATTACATTGGGTACTCTTCATATTTTCGTTGCTATTTTCGTTGCTAAATATCAAACGTACTCTTTGATACCGGCCTTTTCTTCAAATCCGTACTACTTCCAGCTTCCTTTTCCATGTCTTCATTATCTTCACAGCGCACCTCCAATCCTTTGCATTTACACGCGGCCATTTTTTGGCTCTACAAATATTGAACATCGATTTGATCGGACATTGGGCACAATTTGACTGCGAAATGTCCGATTTCAGACTATTATAATTACCCCTGTATGGTATTTATCAACTATCTGATATCCATTCTCGTGTCTACTACTTCGTGTGATATGTTTTTTTTTTGTTTTTTTTTTGTTGTATTACACCTTCATCTCTCAAAGAAAATGAGCTGTAAGTTGGTTACAATTTAGATTGTGAGGTGTAGAATTGTTATTGGAATGGGTTTGAGGAAGCTGTCTGGGTTGTGGGGTAAAAGAACATGCATGCATGGCACCATTGGAACTATTTGTTTGTATCTTATCATCTTGCACATATCGATAGATTACACAATAGTCTCCATGAAAAGGTCAGGATTTATGTTTGTGCAACGATGTGTTGCTTGTCTTTAACACCTGGGTGCACTATAAAATATTTTTTTGCATAGGGACAAGATAACTAAAGTGTAAATCCTTTTGATACTGGTAAAGCTAGCTGTACTAGTTTAATGTGTAGTCTGTCGTGGTGATAACTAGATACCTATGCTGTTGTGAGGCTTCTGGGGGATCTAGGGGGCAGGACAAGGGAATGGGGTTGAGTAGTGGCCAGCTTGCACCCCCTGTGTTTAGCTTGGGGGGAGGGTGGGACGTTAAGTCCCCCCACTATCCCCCATTCCCACCCTAGAAGTCACAGACCATCATGTTAGGTCTGGAGGAAAAAAAAAAGAAGATATATCCTCGCACTTCGCTTTGCTTCTGCACCATGAGGTTACTTGCGAACCAGTGCGCATGCGTGAAGTACATCCCACATTAACCTAGGTTAACCCGTTAACCTTCATTTAATGTGTAGTCTGTCATGGTGATAACTAGATACCTATGCTGTTGTGAGGCTTCTGGGGATCTAGGGGGCAGGACAAGGGAATGGGGTTGAGTGGTGGCCAGCCGCACCCCCTGTGTTTAGCTTGGGGGGACGGTGGGACGTTAAGTCCCCCCACTATCCCCAAGGAGGGGTATGTGCCCATACCCCTACTCCCCAAGCTTTAGTTAGGTACCTGTTACTGCCCCTGTGTACACACCCCCAGAATTAGATTACATGAATGACATCAATAGCAACACAATGGCTACTTTCTTAATTAACGAGTTTCGCTGCAACTGCACACAACTGGGCTGGTGGTGTCCGTATATACACAGTGTATGCCACACTCTCCCATCTGCCCAGCATATTGATTAACGAATCTTGCAGGCCACACGCTGCCGCTGTTGTTGCAGCTCCTATCCTAAAGCTGTGACCTGAGTAATGTGAAGAGTCCACTCCCGCCCTTTCCAGGGCTCGTTGACTTCCACCACTAAGCGTTCACGCGTCAAGGCCCGACCATCGTCAAACATAAAGAATGGATCTGCTCGTGATCCCCGCTGGATCATGTAACCCAAGACTGTGGCCACCGGGCATAACTGCGTCTTAGTTGCCCCAATGTGGATCACCACCCCTTTTCTGAAAGGATCCGTCTTGGAGGCCTTTACTGCCACGGTGATGCAAGTTGGGTTCTCTATGCTATCAGTCCGAACATCTCCATAACTCAGGTGAACCGCAGGGTCATAGGAAGTGTCGGACGGCACAACTATCTCCCCTGAACGCAAGAAGCCAAAGAAACACATGCAGGACGCCGCCCAAAGCATGGCTGCATTTTTTCTCTTCGGTATCTTGGACCATGTCTCCCGCATCTTTGACAAGATCGAGGAAGTTATGGGGAGGCGTGGACGAGACTTTCCCGCAGCCAGTTTGCGGAATCCCTTCAAGACATACTCCAGGTATGGCATACTACTGATATCGGGTTCTTTCCCCCCCAAAGAGATCTGGGCAAAGCGTATACCTGACAAGTATGTTTTGGCTGTGGTACCCGCTAACCCATCTCTGTAAAGTGATGCTGGGAATGGTGTGATACCCAAAGCTGCACGAAGTCTAATGTAGCGGTCACTTCCTGACCTGTAAGTGTTCCTGGTGGACTGCGCTATTCCTGCTGAAAACAATTGCTGAACAATTGTGCCCAATTGACTGACATCCAATCCGGTTGGACCATCACCAAGACGCTCTCTAGTTGCGGGGGAATGCTGTACTGTCGTGCTGTAGGTACCTGTGTGCGGAAATAGGCAAAATCATTGCGTGACAGTGCGTCCGCTAAGATATTTCCCTTTCCTGGGATTTGCGATATGGTTACTGTCAGCCCAAACCTCACCTTAATAAAAAACAAGCATCGAATTACATGCATTGTCCACTGGTCTTTTGAGCTGCCTGCGTTCAAGCTGATTACCACTGCTGCGTTATTGCAGTACACTTGAATCTTTTTGTTGCTCCACACCTTTCCCCAAACGGCACAGGCTAGCACTATTGGCAATGCCTCCTTAGGTGAGATGTGAGTCGTTCTCCGTTCCAGTGGCCATGAGTACTGAAACCAACCATTCTGCCACCATGCCGCGCATCCCAGTGCTCCTGAAGATCGGTGTGCACGACAACATCCGCTGGTCGAGAATCACCGTAAGGAATCATTGAAATACCGTTCCACCCCTCGAGAAATGTGTGCCACCACAACACATCGGACCTGAAAGCCTCGCTCAGACGAATGAGACGCCGGTTACTGTGCACGCCACGCAATAGGTCTAGCATGCGTCGCAGGAATGACCTTCCCGGGCGAACCACCTTACAAGCATTTTCGAGCTTCCCCACTAAGGACTTTAAGTCACGTGCGACTGCTACCTTCTTGTGCAGCCAGGACAATATTAGTGCTCTAATTTCAGTCAGTTTCTCCTCTGGAAGGCAAAGGGTGAGTTGCTCCGAATCGATTTCGACGCCCAAGAAGGTTAGAGGCCCAGCCGTTTTGTGTTCTGCGATTGGGACCCCCAGCCTCTGAAACACTGATCTTACTATCATTAGGTAGTCTGCACACTCTGACGAGTCGGGTGCACCGAACACCATAAAGTCATCAAGGTAATGCAGCATATTACCCACTCCATTGTTTCTACAGGCCCATTCCAGGGCATTGGCGACTGCATTAAAAATCTTAGGGGCATATCTTAAACCAAACGGTAGTACCGTGTCCATATAAATAGCTCCCTCAAATTGCATCCCAAGTAACCAACGGTCCGCAGGATGGACCGGTATTAGCCGGTAAGCCGCCTTGATATCGATCTTGGCCATCAAAGCCCCTCGACCAAGTTGGACGACCGACTCAGCTGCCCGGTCAACTTAAGGGAGCATAGTTCCCTGTTAATTCCGGCGTTAAAGCACATTTCCCGCTAGTTTCGCGGGTCGGGTCTGATACATTAAATATATATGATAGACTTTAACTTTAACTTAGAAAGCAAATATCTTATCACCTGTTGAAGTAAAATTTAACGAAAAGGATTTTTAAGTACCTCAAGAGCTTCTCTAACTGGAAACTGAATTTGAGGCAATGCCGACACTCCTGCAGGGAAATAGTCGTGTTTCGAACCCCTGGAGGTAAGACCTCTTGTATTTTCCTCAAGGAGTGGAGCTAAGAGACTTTATCCACATTGACTTCCTATTTTCAACACTTCATACTACACCATTTCACTATGAAGTGTTGAAAATAGGAAGTCGATAGCGTTATCCGTAATAATCGCACCTTTCTCAGTCCTTGAACCGCTTCAATTCTCCCGAGTGGGACTGAGAAAGGCGCGATTCGAGCGGGAAACGTGGACTTGCTTTGCATTGCTGTATCTCCATAACGGATAAGGTAAAAATCAACGATCTGCAGAAATCAATAGTGACAGGACTCCTTTACCTCCATATGAAATTTGAAGCGATTTGAATATTCCTGCAGGGAGCTACCTGGATTTTGAACCTCTCGGGGTACTGTGCCTTGTAACGTCGGCAAGGAGGAAGGGTAAGACACCAAAGTCGATTGCCATAGAGAGAAGTGGTGTGGCACGAAGTGTCCGAAATAGGAAGTTGATTGCTTAAACCGTTATGGAGTTTTAGCGATTGAAACGTGAAGAATTTTTATAACTTTATATATATATACGCCACTTTTCATTTTCTCGGCAACTGACCCATCTATTTTTACACCCAGTACATGTACTACAGAGATTTTGGGGCAAATACATGTACGATTGGTTACGCTACTCGCTGGAGTAGTACTCGATGCTTCGCGCGAGATACCCGCCGGGGTATGTTGGGCAAATACAATTGGTTACGCTACTCGCTGGAGTAGTACTCTAGGTATCACGCGCGATACCTGCTGGGGTATGTCGCGGGCAAGTACGATTGGTTACGCTACTCGCTGGAGTAGTACTCGAGGCTTCACGCGCGATACCCGCTGGGGTATGTCGGGCATATACGATTCGAAATTTGAGCTACCTTAGGCGGGTGGAAAACATTCTGCAAACTCTTAAGACTAGAACAAGCCAAGCAATCAGTGAAACAACATTTTATATTGTGTAATGCTAATTCTTAAATCCGTTTATGGATGCAAGCAAATATTTTCCAGATCGTAACTCTGATTTGGCGCTTAGCATCATTATTCAGAAATCAAGACACTGTACTGTAGCCAATGTAGCATCATAGCTTGAACTACAACTGCTAAGAAATAATGGTTGAATGTTAACATCTGGTTCCCTTGCATATTGCCTGAAGGTGTCTTTTCTTTCATCTCTTCATTTGGAACACTGTGAATCTAAACACATAGTGTGAATGATTAGGTGCACATTTCTCTCTTAGTTAATATTTCCAGTAGGGATTTGCCTATGTAGATGTGTCCTTATATTGAGGGTTGACTGTACCAATATTTTACTACTCAACAGCAATAAGACCAACGAGAAGAATACCCATAAAAGGTAACGCTATTAGATGCATCAGTTTTTGATGATACCTAGTGTGTTATAGTGTACTAAAATCATAATATGTTAGTCCAAACAAATGCTACAATGCTCGTTTATCGCACAAAATCATTTGGATTGCAAAATGTATTCGTTTTATAAATTCATCTGTAATAATTTTAAATGTATGTTGGTGTTTACATGAAAAGGGACCTAACACATAATTTGTACTGTACTTTCCAAGACATGCAAAGAAGCACAACGCTTGCATGAAAATGTATTGCTAATTGCGAATTCAGTATCTTAAAACTCCACTGCATAATAACCAATTGTTCAAGGCATTCCAGACTTCCTGAGAATGTTTTAAGTCTTTTTTCTAAATGATCCTTTATATTTAAACAGTAGTGCCCTTATATCTGTATCATTTTTGTTATACTTACTAGCTGCACCACCAGCTGCACCACCAGCTGCACCACCAGCTGCACCAGTACCACCAAGAGTAACACGAAAAAGAAAAAGAACCGTGCGTAAGTTATTGATGGTTTTGGTATTTGTCAATAATGTTAACGCAAAGTAATTTTCTACTTTCGTAACGTAATACTTATGTTCGTACTACAGTCAACATGATAACATGTTCAGGACTAGTGTCCAATACAGCTGCAGGCACAGAGAGGCCTCAGCAGCTGTGTCATTTCACCTCGCATATCACCATATGCAATGGTACGATATAGTAAAAGCGCTGCGAAGGCTTAACATTTCTGTCTGTAGTTTTCATCTGGCATTAAAATGGTGTTTTTGGCGTACGTGAAGCAAAGAGTTCTGTTTTACCATCAACACGGCCGTACTAGTAGAGCGATTAGAAATTTGTTGTTGGGGGAGGGGATACGGGGTAAGTCATGTGGGTATATACTGTTTTCTTAAAAGGCTAGAAACCGTGGAACGTTCTCACATTGCCATGGATCTGGGAGTCAATCAAAGATTAAAGAGGAGGTGAAGAGGATCATGGAGGCTCAACTGCAGCTTGACAACGAAACAACCACAACTCAGCTTTGTAGGCTTTTGGCACAGCAAGGTGTGTTTGGATTATTTATTGATAGCTTCATTGTACGTTTCACAAAAGCCATAAATTATCGCTTTGCACCATTCTGCGCGTATGGACAAGCTAGGATGGGTATTTCGAGAAAGAAACGATCAGGTACTAGGTCCCCTTGTCAGCTCAAGTGATTTATCCCCGCTTTGCACTCTAATTAGTCCGCACTAGGTTCCTTATCGGTATCCCTGCTTTGCACTCTAATTAGTCCACACTGGGGTCCGTTATCGGCTGAAGTTATGTTTCCGCTTTGCGCTCTAATTAGTCCACACTAAGGCATCTTGTCGGCTCCAGTTATGTATCCCTGCTTTGCACTCTAATTAGTACTGAGGCCAGTTATTGGCTCAAGTGATGTATCCCCGCTTTGCACTTTAATTCTTACAGGTGTTCCACATTAATGCCTCTCATTGGCTCAGGTGATGTACACCCGTTTTGCATTCTAATTAGTTCTTGCTAGAGCCTCTTGTCAGCTCGTGACTTAACCCTGCTTAGCACTCTAATTAGTCCACACTAAGGCCCATTATTGGCTCTAGTCATGTATATCCTGTTTTGCACTCTAATTAGTCCACACTGGGGGCCCGTTATTCTCTCAAGTGATGTATCCTCGGTTTGCACTCCATTAGTTCACACTGGGGCCTATTGTTGGCTCAAGTGACTTTGCATTGTAATTAGTCCACACAAGGGCCTTGTGTCAGCTTAAGTGGATGTACCATTGTTTTGAATTCTAATTAGTATACATAATTACAGCGCTCTGGTTTGATGAACCCAGTCTTGCATTGAAAATAGTTTTCACTCTGATTGACGATGTGATGTGCATTCAATGTCAGCTTATGTGGATGTACCATTGTTTTGAATTCTAGTTAGTATACATAATTACAGCGCTCTGGTTTGATGAACCCAGTCTTGCATTGAAAATAGTTTTCACTCTGATTGACGATGTGATGTGCATTCAAATAGTTTAGAATATGAAATGTCACATAGGAAAGAGATACACGACATAACAAGTGCACAATGTAATGCCATCCAGTTACGAACACTCGAAAGGTCTGAATGGCCAACTTAATGGAACAGTTTCGGCAGTATTTAGCAAAATCCGTGCAAACTCCTGGCCAGTAGAACCTCGGAAACACTCTCTCCGAGGTATTCTTTCTCCGCTAATGATCTGACATTTGGTACTGAATGAGTTATCTTTAATACCATCTGCCTGCAAATCTGGCAAAATTAATTGTTCCAGCTCTATCTCCTACAATAAAGTTCATCTCGTTGAAAGTATTCTGCCTCAGCATCATCCTCTTTTTTGAGCTCTGCACATTCTCAGATTTCTTGGAGAAAGGGATCCACTCTTTGGAGTCTTCTGATCTCGTCTGCTGATAAATTCGACTTTACTAAGCCCTTAGTCATGTTAAGTCTATTATCTCTCGAGTGCTTTGCTCTCTCCTCACACCTTTGGCCTCTAGCCATCTTGCTGGCTCCTTCCTGCATCTGGGCTCTACCTCAAAAACTTCATTAAGGGCTTGTCAGGTAGGTCCAAACACTTTGGGCTTGTTTCCGACTTGTTCCTTTTCTGTCTCTTCAACGCAATCCTGGTGCCGCTCCTTAGCCTTCGAACGAGTCATCACTGCCAATTTTCAATCACTCTCAACCCAGCTTATCAGTTCATACAGTACCTTCATGTCTGTATCGAGCAACACCGACACAGGTAGAGTCTTGCACACTGCAGCCTCCACTGTTATGTGCACTCCTTTCAAATGCATCTCCACCTCTGCCGTTGGTTATTGCTCAACCTGTCTGTGGACACACCAGATTGTCACCAGTTTAGATGTGGATACCTTGGTCTCTGGTATTAACACTGCTCACCATTGTTCTTGAGCATCCCGTATCCAGAACAATGTACTCCACAGGAGTCGTTGTTCCACCATGCCTTTGCATGTCAGCTTCTTTTCTCTACCATGCCGTAGTCTCTCAACATGGGTACCCGTAGCTGCCAACACCTTGCTAGGACACCTTGTGGCATCATGGCCTTTCTCGCCACAGTTGAAGCATTTCAGCTCTGCCCTCTTGTTCTTTGACAGTTCAACTTCATTCTGTTTCTTTTCAATTTTTGATTGACAGTCTCGAGATAAATGTCCTGTCCGACCACATGCTTTGCACATTCCAAACCAGAGCTGAACCCTTGGTCTCTTTCTCATCGATCACCATCTTTTGTAACCTTTCTGGTCTGGATATACTCATCTGCGAGAAGTCCTGCCTCCAATCAAGTCTTTGGCTTCCTGTCAGTGACACATACTTACAGCTCCGCTGTCAGTGTATTCAGAAACTGTTCTAAGACTACGAGATCCAGCAGCTCTTCCTGTCTGTTTTCTCCTTGGTCCATTTACGTGCCAAGTCTTGCAGACACACGACAAGGTCCCTGAATGACCAGTCACTTTTCTTTGCAGATGTGTTGACGATATGTATCAGCATTAATGTTGTATCGCTGAAGGATGGTCTCCTTCACTCGATCGTAGTCAGCAGCGTCCTCTGTCGACATCAGATTAGGGGCGAGGCGAAAAGCCCACTATCTTTCTTCACATCGTGAGCTACCATCAATCTCTCAAACATCGTAAGATATGCCTTGATATCTTGACTCTGGGTGAGTTTTGTAAGCTTCACCGATCCTTTTACCTGGTTTCCACTGATTGCTTCAATACCACGCACTTGATCGTCCAAGAGTGTTTGCAGGAGCTGCATTTGTTCTTGGCACTCTCCAGCAAAGACCTCTTCTATCAGTCATCGGTCCCTATTTTTTATTCTTGGTGCTCTCTTTCTCTCTGTTCGTGCTGACGTCTCCTCTTCGTCTCTAGTGCGTCTTCTTGTTGGCGTCGCTCGTCTTTCTCTCTAGCTCGCCTCTCCTGCTCACGTCTATCTCGCTCTTGGTTTTCCTTAGCACGACATTCCTCTTCCCGCTGTCGTCATCGCTCCGCTTGTTCCTCTCATTCGAGCTGACCAAGAAGATGTAGGAGTAAGTGCCAATGCCTCCAGCTTGGCTGAAATAGTCTCCTTCATGTCACTGATAACAGCAACAATGCTAGCCTCCATCTTTTGCAGAGTCAGAGTAAAGATAAAAATCTAAGAGACCTAGTTCAGTTACCTGCTTCAACCACTGGGATGCATTTGATTGACACTGGTGCACAAAGGTGAAGGTGGTTGGTAAGGTGGTGACAGAGGAGGTGGTGATCTGGACCAGGAAGGTGAACGGTTCCTTCTAGACAGAGAAGGCAATTTCAATTCTTCTGGTGGCTCATCTAAAAAGGCCAGATGTTGTTACTAGCAGCCAAGTTACAAGGAATTCTAGTGCCTTATATTGCTGTGGCAGTGTAGTGCTGGCTGTGGTGCAAATTCAGTGGGGGCTGATGGTTGAGCTGCTGAAGAATTACAGTGGAGATTGTGGTACTTGACGAGGTGACTTTAATTTTATGTTTACTTGAATTTAACACAATAACCACGTATGATAACTGCATAGATGCATGGGCTAACAGTTGTCATCAATTATAAAAGTTGTGCTTCACGACGTTCTACAACTTTCGTTTTCGGTGACCCCAGTCTTGTTAACTGATGTTTGCTATATCGGGGATAACGGATCAGGATGATCATTGGAATGAATCTTAAGTAAGCACCAACCTCTAAATCATTTGGTCGAGCTAGATTCTGAACTTTGGTAAATCTTTCATTCATTTTGGATCAATATGTAGCTTTTAAGGACTAAAAGTGTTAGGCATTTTATTTTTTGAAGCGCTCTGTTCATGCTAAACGAAGCGTTCAGTCGTTCCGAACGATGATTGTTGCATTGTTTGAACCCCTTTTTACAATGTAATAGCTTAGAGATCTGATTGCCAAACCTCAGGCTTAAAAAACTAAATTAATGCATTCATAATCAGTTATTATTTATGGCTGAAGAAGTGGCAGTGGTAATACTCAAACCAAAAACGGTTCTTTTCAAATCCAAGCATCATCCAGCAGCGAATGACGGCAGAAAGCAAGCAAAGGGGTTGGATGTACCTGGGCATCGCTTCAGCAGACAAAAGCTCCGAGGGGTAACCCCAGTGCTGGTGCTTTGGTACAATTGGTCGTCATCGAGAAAACATTGCAGGAGGACCGGCGGTAGAGTGCATCAAAGGAATTAGATTCTCTTCTTGTGTATATGCCAAACTTGCCTGATACTGGTGCAAGAATGCTCGCACTTCAAATGTTTTACATCGAAGTGTCAAACGGATTGTCTTGTGATGCTGAGGCCAGATCGTTTTTGACTACTTGATGACAATTGTTTAGTCCATTCAACTGTATAGTTAGATTTTCTTAATCTTATGTGGTTATTGCTTTAAATTTAACAATTTGTTTTCCTCCAACTACCACGATCTCCACTGTAGGATACTATTATTGGAGTGTTCAAGATGCAGATAGCACAATGCTAAGCTTACATTGGCCGCTTAGAGTGGCACAGTAACATGGTGATGTTGATGATTTTTCAGCTAACAAAATTCAGAGTCATTATTGGCCACAAAGAGGGTAGATAGTGCGATAAGGATGATGTTGATGGTTCAGGACTCGGTATCAGTGGTGCCTGATAGCCAAATCACCAAAAGCAGTGATGACCCTGCACGGTGAAATGGGGTAAGGCATGTTACCATGGTGCAATTGTGGCTTCAGGTAAACTAGGTGATTTCCTTCCATACAGCGGGAATGAAATTTTTCACTTTTTATTCAATATTAGATATAATTCGATTCACGCATGTTTATCGTTCGAACGGTGCACAATTCGAATTGCATAGTAACTTTTAACAGATAGATCAACAGTTGACCTCCACGCTACTAGTTTTTGATCACTGTTACGACAACGGGAAGACGCTTAGCATGTGGGTACATAGAATGAGAAAGGTGCTACCTTTGCGATGTACGCTACCGAGAATGTAAGTTGATTAAAGTCTTTCTCTTCGCTAGTCATAGTGTACATTCATAACAAAGCTGTAATCTTTGCAATCTGTGCTTACTTTCTATCCTGCTGCTGTACAAAGGTCATTGGAATGCCGCCTGCTATGGGCTGTGAGAAGACCTGCCTTTCTAATTTTCAACCGTAATATTTATGTAATTCTAAATACAAGTCAATCAAGTTCTATATATGAAAATGTAGCCATTGGTGACCTCTGTACGGATTACGCGTTTTTCTTAGCATTGCGTCAGATTGCATTGTAGCGTGCGCTTTAGAAAGTTGGTATATTATTACGCCGCTTTGAAGCGGCAACCGCAGGTAAAGGTTTCAATTGTTTCCGCCGCTTCGAAGCGGCAGCTGCAGGTAAAGGGTTAAGGCATTGTTTTCTATCGAGATGACCCTATGAGCAACGCTAAAGCACAGATACCTTTTGCTAAAGGAATCAGGTTGAATAGTGATAGTTTATTACCAATTGTATAAGAACATTGAATGCCCATAGAGCTCTACCTAACTGATTGATTATATAACTGCAGTTTGCACGAGAGTTGCATTTTCTAGTACAATTCAATGAGCAATTCACGCACTTGCAAGATCATTGGAGAAAAATAATGAAAAAGGCGCGCTCTCGTTCGTTATGTGATGCACGAACATGAGCAAAACATATTTTACTTGTTACAATAACATTGTTCCAATTACCTTCATAACACACTACCTTTAAAAGGTAAAACATTGTGCTCAAATGTAACGTAATTCTTTACGTACGTAGTACATTACGTAGAAAGTTATGTTGCGTTAACTTATTGATGCATATTGTACTTGTTATAGTGCATTAAATCATAGTATGTTTCTCCATAAAGTTGCAGAATCATCACAATCAAGTGCTTCAAAGAGATTTAAAACAGGTATTGTGATTTTGGTACTGTCAAAGATTGTGTTGTATTGTTACTTTGTATATACTGAAGTGTAGAAAATCATTCATTATGCAATACAGTGAGATTTGAAAAATATTACTAGCAAAAGCAGTTCTGCATAAATCATGTGATATACACTAATTTAATTTTTTATGTGTATTTAACACCAGATCCATCACTTTGGCCTATTTTGTCGAACTCACTTTTGTTGAAAATTTGTCAGAAGGGTTCCAATCGCCAAACATCCAATTTGCCTCTTTATATGATGTTTGAAGCTATTCCCAACCTTGTAACTACTTTTGCTCAGGACTGCGTTTGTGTATAGTGAAAGTGGTAAGGATCTATTCCGGGAAATAGGACTCTTTTTTCCGACAAGGTTTCTGTATCATAGGCATGCTTGCCAGACTTGGATAAGTAGGAAGCTTTCCATCTCATGAAAGGGGTTCGTTCTCCTATTCCAATGTTTTTGCCAATGATGTGTGAAGCATTGGTAATTTGGATCTTCAGTTACCTCACCAATTTGTCATGAAGCAGCAGAGATAATGATTATACATCTGAAAAGGCTCCTCTGGATTGAGTTTCACTTGATGAAAAGGAGGAAAAAAGTTAAATGGCAACTATTGAAATGTGCTTATGATAAGAATATAACATTGACCTGACATTTGTGTCAGATCATGGCAATCTTTGTTGGACAGTTTATATTTTTGGTCGGACATACGTTTAAACAAGCTCTTCTCTTAGAGCCATACCGATGTAGTGTACAGATTCAGTACAGGCAATGCTGTTTTTATACCCTGACCCCAAATCCACACCATGCTTCTCCTGTAGCTCACACAAAATAGACATTTTTGTGAAAGCAAATCCTTCCTTACAAATGGTGTACGCTATATCAAACTTCCGCGCCATAACTGCTTCAGTCTGTTCATCGATGGTACTAAGGGCTATCGCTATCGGAGCGTATTCTGTTACGGGAAGAGATTGGCTCTTCTTATAGAGCACCATAGATTTTTGTTGCATCAAAGATGATGCGTGCTCTTTAAAAGCCGATGCTTTCAGATTCGTGCAGCCATCAATAAAAGCACGACTGAAGTTTCGCATTCCGATTAGCTTCGATTCGAACATTGTACAAATTTTGCATTTTAAAGCGGCTACATTATCGCGATCGAGTCGCTCATACGTAAGCCATGTTGCCGTCGCTAGTTCCTTTTCATTTTCAGCTATCCACTTATGAGCCGTATGAATCGTCGTCCCTTTTTTCCCGCTGGAACACCTTCAACGCCATCTGCCATCCTTTTTCCAGACATCTTGACCGCGCATGCGCACAATTGATCGGTCAAATTTCATAATTGATCGGAAAATGTCTGATGTCCGACCGTTATCATAAGCACTGGAACTGCCACTCCTGTAAAACGGCATTGCTCAACAAAGTGCAAGTTGTATATACAAATCTGTTGTGTCTTTGATAGATTATATGCCAATTGGTGAGTGAGCTGAAGCAACCCTTCATTATTTTTTTAAAGATAACAGCAACACCCACATAGCCAATCCTACATTGGACCCAGAGCATGGGTCCTTCCTTATTCCAATTAATATTGATATGATGCTCAGAGGCTCCATGAAGGATTCCTGTTTGTGCAACGATGTATGGCTTACAATTTTAATGTCCTACCACAGAATGGTTCTGCAAAGGTACTCAGTTACAGGTTTTTGCCAAGATAACTAAAGTTTGATATTGGTAAAACTAGTTGTACTTACTTTTAATGAAGAGAGATTGACAATTCTGCTTGTTATTGTGCTATTTCTAGAGAATATGATAGTGCTGTAATGGCATATATGACACGAAATGAAAATTATTATCAACAGTAAAATACCTTTTATCCATGTGCTTAGTCCCTATTCAACCCAATTATTTCTATCCTTCCATTATTGAAAACGTGTATCATCTAAATTTTCCCATTCACCTGACAGTTTTTCTGCCTTCTTCCTCAAATCAATTGCTAATGCTGTTGCTACCCCTTTATCTATTTTGTTTAATCTCTCTTTCAGCAAAGGCTGTGTACTTTCTGACTGGAAAATTGCTCATGTTTGTCCGGTTTATAAAAACAGGTGATCGTTCTCTCCCTTCAAACAATAGACATATATTACTCACTAGTATTATCTCTAAAGTCATGGAGGCTATTATTGTTAAATCTATTATGTCCTTCCTGTCCACCCACCACCTTATCAGTACGGATTTTTGGCTAGGCGTTCCACCTGCTACTCAGCTGTTAGAGTAGTCTCTGTTTGCTGACTTTGCTAAGGCATTTGACTCCGTCTCTCAAGCTGGGTGCTTACGGTCTCAATTCTCAACTTTTAAATTGGCTTGCAACTTTTCTTAGTAATCTCTCTCAATGTGTTAATGTTGATGATGAAATATTCTGGTTTTTCGGAGTGCATCGCAAGGTTCTGTACTTGGCCCCCTATTATTTCTCCTCTATATTAATGATCTTTCCAAACTGCCCTATTAGTGTTAAAGTTTATGCAGATCATACAAAAACTCTATTATGCTTGCAGTAACTCTGAGTTTATTGCATTGAATGGTCCCTGAAACTATCCGTTTCTCTTCGCAAAACTAATGTATTCTCTTTTGCCCGTCTAAGCCTTCAATCTGCTCCATACTTTCTTTCTGGACGTTGTCACTTCTCCCAAGATTGAAGATTGAGTGTCCTGCTTATGTGGACGGCCATGTACGCTGCATCGACATTTACAACAGTCGTGGCAAATACCTGACTGACACGGTGGGCATACTCTGCTCCTATGTTTTCCCTTTCGTGAAGTGCATCCTGGCGCCATCGTAACAACGTATGACCTCATATGATGACGTTATTATATATTTGGGAACGAGTAAGACTTTGCACTACTATAGACAACTCTAGATTGGTGGTTCGTAAATTCTTTTAGCTTCTGCAAGCGTATAATCATAGCATAAATACATATTTTGATGTGAGATGTACTGAAGAGGTTGCAGAAAAAAGTGAATCGCGCAAATCGTAAACCAAGCATGTGTTTCAAACCTCGTCTTACAAAATTGGAGCGTCAAATCGGTCCGCTAATCAGTGCACGTAGTGGAAAATGACGGAGCTTTAAATGTATCAATTGCCAGAATAAAAATGCTTGAGGGTAATATGAAAATCCTGTGAGCCCCAAAATTTCCCCGCGTTTCTCGTGGATGTGGTGTTAAATAGTAATGCACTTATTTTGAGGGCAGACAGTATATCATTATTGTAATATCTTTTAATAGCTGCATCAGTGCTGCAAAGATTAAGAAGGAAAAGAACCAAAAAAGGTATTGCAAATCATTGCATCAGTTATTGATGGTTTTGACTGCAGTGTATGTTAATCATAATCTGTTTCTCCATAAAGATGCAGAATTATCGCTACAATCAAGTGTTTTAAACAAATCTGAAACAGGTATCGTGATTTCAGAGTGTGGGTTACTTTGTATGTATCAAGTGTAGGAAATGGATTTTTCTCTCGTTATAAACAATTACTTATGGATTTGCAAATGTATCTCTGTGATGGTGCCTCCTAGCATCTGTTAAAAAGGGAAGGATACTTGCACTTAAATATATTTTTATTGATTATTCCCTGTCCAAAATGCAGCTTTACCATCAAGTCGGGGAACTGCAAGTAATACTCTTAAACCCGATAGCCCATGTTGGAAGAATTGCATCATCCAGACAAATGATTTTGAGTTTATTCCTCCTGAACAACGCTACACGCTGTCTAATATTATTGCTGATTATGACTTGGGTTCAGGTACACTGACTGAACGCTTGTGTAATTGGCTAATTGCAATTTTGAATGAAAAAGGTGCTCGTTTGCCTAAATTGAGTGCCAAAACAAAATATAATGTAAAAAGTGGACGTGATAATCCAGAATCATACTACTACTGTGTTGATAATGCTTATGTTTCCGTAATTGAGCAATTATTGGTATCAATTACAGCATCAAATCGTTACAAATCTGACGTGGCCATTCTGTGGAACTGTGTAAGTGCAGTTTTGTGCGAGATCAATTCTTCTCCCATGGAAAACACAGTTGCAAATTTATTTGCTAACTTGATTGACTTGTTACGTTATATTCGTCACTTCAACTCTTCTATTACATCATGGGTGGGTTTTACATTTCCAAAGAATAAGGTGAATAACACTAACAACTATGCTTGTAGAGTAGAAGTTGTTTGGAAGGAGTGCAAGTTTGTTTGCAATGTTGCCAGTTTAAAGCAGGAAAATATCAAAAAAGCAGTGCAAGATACATTTGAAGAACAAATCAAACTTGTGAAACAATTGCAAATACCAGTGTCTTCTACTGAACATTTCTTAGTTCCATTGTCTGATGAAGACCTTGAATTCATTAGTGGAAAACTTGGCGCAATTTATGATGGTACCACCACCTTGACACAGGTTAAGTCAAAATTTTCTATTTTGTTGACAAATGGAAATTATTACTTCAAATTTCCTGGTAACATGTCACATCAGAGAGCTTTGGATTATTTTTTTTTGAATGTTTATTAGATATGGATCAGCAGCAACGAGAAGAGTGTGCCAAACATCTTGTTTTACCTATTAAAAAAATACGCCTCCCTCTACCTTTTGTTGTATTTCCAGCTATGAAGTATCAGTTAACTAAAGATGTTGCTATGCAATGTCTTCCACATCTTGCTGATGGAATTAGAGAGGGATTGGACAAACTTCATGGCCTTGGTCTGGCTCACCTAGATGTCAGACTACCTAATGTCTGTGTAGGTGATGATTATGAAGTTAAATTGATTGACTTTGATCGCTCGAGCAGTTCCAATGATGTTAAGGAGTATGGTGGTCAGTTCATGTACAAATATGAAACAGAACAAAGGATTGTGCAACATTTGGATTGGAAGCAGTTTGGTCTCCTACTGTTTACTCTGTCCTCTTATAGGGGCCCTAAGCATCAGAATGAGCTAACCAAAGATGATATTCCACAAGAGAGTTCTTCATTTCTGAGAGAGTTGATATTTCATCATACATGCAATGACGACCTCCTGCACACGTGGAAACAATCATTGCTGCCCAGTCAGAAATGTCAGATTACATTTTTATTGCAGCAGTGATATTCCTCTAACTCCATGAGCTTAGGTTGCCCTTATTTAATTTAAAACCATGGTGGCGCAAATTGTGCTTCTGGTTCGCTGCAAGAGGAATCAATCTATAGTTGAAATTCATGCACTGTTGCTACACATTCCTTTAGGCTAACTGTATTGATTTTATGCACTATTTTGTAACATGATTTGCACTTTATTGATTGTATTTATTTTTAATGGGCCATGTGTATGATATAGGACATAACAAGAATTGAATTTTAGTTCAAATGCAATTTCACATTGCAATATGACTTAAATGTAATATAATTCTATGGCAAACACCCAGGGCGTTATGATTATTAGAAATGTGGTGACTTCATCAGCATGAATGATCCTTTAGTACTGGTCCACTTGCCTTCTCTCTAATGCAATCTCTATTAGTATTGGGCTATTCCATAAAATAATTGTACACCCCTACTGATGACCAAAAAAGTTGTCCAGAGGGGGTCCAAAGGTAATGTCCTAGGGGGGGTGTTCTATTGCAGTGAGATGTGTCCAGAGGGGGGTCCAATAGCAATGATGGCAATGTCCTAGGGGTGTTGCACAGTGAGATGTGTCCGAACGGGTAATGCTCTAGAGGGTATCCTACATCAGGATGTGTCCAGAGGGGGTTCAATGGTAATGTCCTAGGTAGGTGTCCTACATCGAGAAGTGTCCAGAGGGGGTTCAATGGTAATGTCCTAAGGGGGTGTCTTACATTGAGATGTGTCCAGAGGGGGGTCCAATAGCAATGATGGCAATGTCCTAGGGGTGTTGCACAGTGAGATGTGTCCGAACGGGTAATGCTCTAGAGGGTATCCTACATCAGGATGTGTCCAGAGGGGGTTCAATGGTAATGTCCTAGGTAGGTGTCCTACATCGAGATGTGTCCAGAGGGGGTTCAATGGTAATGTCCTAAGGGGGTGTCTTACATTGAGATGTGTCCAGAGGGGGTTCAATGGTAATGTACAGGGAAGTGTGTCCAGAGGGGGTCCAAAATAAATATCCTGGGGGGGTATGGTGTAGAGGCTTTATGTCCTGGGGGGATACCTTGATATTAGTCATCAGTAGGGGTGTACAATTATATTATGGAATAGCCCATTGTACTCCAAACTGTCTGGGGATCCTGTGACCATTTGGTCCGCATGTCTTCTCCATGGTATCCCACCTTTCTGAACACCCACACTGTATGAGTTGGCACCTTTCTTTCAGAGTACTACTGCTGGTTGCCATCGAGGGTGGTTTGGATGGTAGTCTCGCACCATCACCTGGTCACCCTCCCTGAACTGGTCTGCTCACAGTCATTCGAGTATTAGCCTGTGTACTCGAACACGCTGTCTCTCACATTAGGCCTGAGCAAGTGTAGTCGACATCGTAGGTCCCTTTTTATCATCATCTGAGCTGGCGTGGTATCCAGTGTTGAGTGTCGAGCGTTCCCGTAGTGTATTAAGAAACTGGATACGCGATGTGAGAGTGATTTCTTTTCCTTCTTTGATGCTTTGCAAAGCCTGCTTTAGGGCTTGGACAAAGTGCTCTGCCAGCCCATTTGTGGCATGGTGGTATGGACTTGACTTGCTGTGTTTACAGTTATTTGCTCTGACAAACTGTTCAAATTTATCCGACGTGAACTGTGTGTGACCCATTGTCTGACACGATTTGCCCCACCTTGCGAACATAACACTCAATTCGTCTAGCGTTCTGTCTGTGGACGTATCTTCCATGATCACCACCTCTGGCCATTTGGAGAATGCGTACTAAGAATTGCTTCCCTTCAAAGAGTCCTGCAAAATCTATGTGTACCCTCTTCCATTCTGGAAACTCCCATGGGTGTACTGGTGTCAACTTGGGGTCATGTTTAACCAGCCTGCAACCATCACATTTCTGGGTGGTGAACTCAATATCCTGGTCAATTCTTGGCCACCATACATGACCACGTGCGAGGGAGGGCTTTCATTTTCACCACTCCCAGATATCCACCACACATATCGAGAAATTCCTATACATCGGGAAGACACCTTCGCATTTTACGTTGCAAACATTATCGATTTGCATCAGTGGATAGAGAAAAATCGGAGATCATAATGATATCTATTTTATGGCATTTGCACTGAAAGTAAATCGACAAAAAATTGACGAAGAAAATCTTGTGGTCGCGGTCATTTCATAATGCTGTCTTCATGTCTTACAGCTCTAGTTAACTAATGTAGCAATTATTGAAATGGTTGGTGTGCACGTGCGTAACTAGCACTTGGGCGTGGCCCGAGATTAAGGTCTCCCGCAGGCGACTTTCTCGCTTAATCATTCGTTAAGTGCCTCTTACACTGCGTGACATAGTATCGTATGCAGTAATATGCAGAGTTTGCCCACGCCATGGTATGCAGATACATACACAGCGAAACCGCTATCCGGAGACGGGTTGCAACGGTGCCCCGTCACTTTCGATCAAGACGGACTTCCACGTAAATTTCACGGAAACGTTTAGTGACGGTATCCGTGTATTTATGAACGTGAATCGACGAACGCTACCGCACGGTACCGCGTCCTCCACTATTATTGACGCATGGTCACGTGATACAAGTAACTCCTTCCGAATTCAAAAAATGAGCGGCAAGTGACGTTACTGTCACCACTGCGGGGAATACGTGTGTGGATCTACATTTTTTGAACACCAAATGCTAGTAGAGTCGTCATCCAAAGCTGATAGTTCTCTTCAAGCTAAACAACAGCTTCCTGCGGAAGGTATGTATCGTATATCATACACGTGCACCGATTATGTATGCATATGCGCAGCTGCATACTCGATTCGCGAGATATAGCTAGTGCTGAGCGGTAGCTAATTGTATCCTTTTTTATTATACAGACGTACTGGGTACCGGTACTATGGCAGACAGGAGAGCATATAGAATACCTCTCCGGCTCTGAGTCAGATTTGTCATCAAGTAAAGAATCTTTACAGCAAGGACTCCATAACTATAAATGGCACCAGTTGCCTGTGTGTGTATGTGATGTGTGCCTCTGTGTGAGATGTGTGCCACTGTGTATGTGTGCCTGTGTGTTGATGTGTGCCTGTGTCAATGTGTGCCTCTGTGTAATATGTAGCCTTAGTGATGAGTGCCTCTGTGTGATATGCGCCTCTGTTTATGATACATGTGTCCCTGTGTGTAATGTGTGCCAATATGTGTAGCCAGTGTGTGATGTACACATGCCTCTGTGTGATGTGTTCCTGTGTGTGATTTGTGATGTACACGTGCCTCTGTGTGATGTGTCCCTCTGCTCTGTGCGTGATGTATGCCTCTTAGTAATGTGCACTTGCCTCTGTGTGATGTATTGCTGTGTGATGAGTGCCCGTGTGTGATGTTTGCCTCTCTGTAATGTGTAGTCTTAGTGATGAGTGCCTGTGTGATGTGTTCCTCTGTTTATGATGTGTCCTTGTGTGTGATGTGTGCCAATGTGTAACTTGTGTGTGATGTGTGCCTGTGTGTGATGTGTGGCTGTGTGTGATGTGTGCCTCTGTGTGTGATGTGTGCCTCTGTGTGTGATATGTGCCTGTGTGTGTGATGTGTGCCTGTGTGTGATGTGTGCCTATGTGATGTGTGCTTGTGCCTGTGTGAGATGTGTGATGTGTGCCTGTGTGATGTGTGCCTATGTGCAATGTGTGCCTGTGTGTGATGTGGCTGTGTGTGATGTATGCCTGCGTGTGATGTGTGCCTGTGTGTGATATACACATGCCTCTGTGTGATGTGTGCCTCTGTGTGATGTGTGCCTATGTGTGATGTGTGCCTGTGTGTAATGTGTGCCAATATGTGTAACCTGTGTGTGATGTGTGCCTGTGTGTGATATGTGCCTATGTGTCATTTGTGCCTGTAGCCTTAGTGATGTGTGCCTATATGTGATGTGTGTCTATGTGTGATGTATGGCTGTGTGCTATGTGTGTCTGTGTGCATACCTCTGTGTGATGTGAGCCTGTCTGTAATGTGTGCCAATATGTGTAACTTGTGTGTGATATGTGCCTGTGTGAGTGTGCATGTGTGTGATGTGTGCATGTGTGTGATGTGTGCCTCTGTGATATGTAGCCTTCGTGATGAGTGTCTGTGTCTGTGTGTGACATGAGCCTGTGTGATGTGTGCCTGTGTGATGTGTGCCTGTGCCTGTGTGATGTGTGCCTGTGTGATGTGTGCCTCTGTGTGTGCCTGTGTGATGTGTGATTTGTGCCTATGTGTGATGTGTGCCTGTGTGATTTGTGCCTGTGTGTCATTTGTGCCTGTGCGTGTGTATGCCTGTGTGTGATGTGTGCCTGTTTGTGTGATGTGTGCCTGTGTGTGATGTGTGTCTGTGTGATGTGTACCTGTGTGATGGTGCTTCTGTGTTGTGTGTGCCTGTGTGATGTGTGCCTCTGTGTGTGATGTGTGCCTGTGTGTCATTTGTGCCTATGAGTGATGTATGCCTGTGTGTGATGTGTGCCTGTTTGTGTGATGTGTGCCTGTGTGTGATGTGTGCCTGTGTGTGATATGTGTCTGTTGATGTGTGCCTGTGTGATGTGTGCCTGTATGATGTGTGCCTTTGTGATGCGGGCCTGTTGGTGTGATGTGTGCCTGTGTGTGATGTGTGCCTGTGTGTGTTTGTAGCCTTAGTGATGAGTGCCTCTGTGATGTGTGCCACTGTGTGATGTGTGCCTGTGTGATGTGTACCTGTGTGATGGTGCCTCTGTGTTATGTATCCTGTGTGATGTGTGCCTCTGTGTGATGTGTGCCTCTGTGTGATGTGTGCCTATGTGTGATATGTGCCTGTGTGATGTGTGCCTAAGTGTGATGTATGCCTGTGTGTGATGTGTGCCTGTTTGTGTGACGTGTGTGTGGCTGTGTGCAACATTATAGAAGTACTTCGTTCATTCTTTACATGTGTAGGGATAAAGGATTATGTCTTCCATCCTCACTCAAACTAAAACTGATTCCATGGACATGTTGTATGTTCTGCATTCTTGTATTGGACCTTAATGAATCAATTTCAAGGCTGATAAAAGATTTAAATCGCACATACATGTACTGGACTGTTACCTCATTGCCATGGCAACACATCGCATACCAATAACAAGCGGTATAAGCTCGCTAATTGCAATTGATTGACAGTTGCTGGTTAATTCAACTATAACTGTCCCTTGACCAATTCACGTGACTATTAATATTAGGTTTTTGGCGGGGAAACAGTGGTGTAGCCGATGAATGTTACCTATTTTATCGCAACCTATTTTGGCGCCAAAGTACAACGTGCATCAGCGCAGCAAAGAGCACGATATGGTAAGCGTTTCGCTATCGGCCTTTGTCCTCCTCTATAGCAACTTTCAGGTTCAAAGATTGGCGTGGAAGTTATGGATCCGAATAAACTTGTTGATTCGCCACATACTGACATGAGTGCTGCGTAAGTGCCATTTTTGGGGTGTCGAAGATATCACAACCACTTTTCTTCTATCTACAGGAATAGGTTGTAACGCGAACACATATTAGTAGGTGTAACGTATTATTGGTACGTTATTTAATTGTATTTCCTCTACCCAGCCACCTTTATTTTTTTTGGCTTTGGAACGCAATGAGGTATGTTTTTTTCTCATCTGTGACTTTTTACACAAGATGAACGTTTGATGACGTGAGTGGCTCCACGTTTGTGCCAGTGTCATCGCGCGCAGATTGTCAATACCGGCGCAAATGTGTAAGCAAGTACTTCTGTGGTTCATGCATTCATGATTGATGCTACACATAATTATCTTTCAACAGAACGGAATTCGGCTTTTTGCCTAATGTGGAGACCAATTAAGCAAAACTGACACTTGCTCTTCCTTTTTATATGCATTTGTATTTGTGTATGGTTTTTTGAAGAACTAACCCTGAGAAAAGTGAATGGGATGGTGCACGTATACATTAAAGCTGCATGGATAGAAAGTAGAAGCGGTACCGCTGTAGTACCGGTAGCCAGAAATCCAACTTTACGTACCGACGGTATACGATGCGGTAAAAAGCGAACCGCCTTTAACCGTGGATTTCCCGGACTGACGGATTATAACGTTTAAAGACGTGACAGAGCGACGGAGGGGAAGGACGTTGCCGTCCACTCTCCGTCCACAGACGGACCGTTGGTATTGATATCAACGGTATCCGCCTACATCTGAGTGACGGGTAAGGTCACGTGATGAGACGTTACCGTCGCAATGGTTTCGCTGTGATATCCAGACATGCACGTGTGCGGACCAATATACATACTCGTACCTAGATATGTCAATGTCCAGTGCAGGGTATTGTTGGGGCTAAGTATCGGCTGCGTATCGCACCCATATCGCGAGCAGCAGTTTAGCCCGTAAATTACGATAGTGCGCAATAAATAGAAATATAGGCCGTTTTAACCACACCCATGAAAACGCATTCATATGAGTGTGGCTACTATAATTACCTCGACCGAGTCGCGTACTCACAGGTAAGTTATTGGATCCCTATAATCATTGTAAACTTCTGATACCTACATCTGTGACTATTTCTAGCGGGTGTAGCCTGTAGGCCTATTTGAGTAATTAATTTTGATATCATTATCTGCGCTAGCTCGGTTTTAAGTTTTGCACGTGTTGGTCATTAGTGGAGGTGACGACGCACGATCGAGCAAAGGAAACAAAAATAGGCAACTTGGTTGAGTTCCCAACGAAATAGGAGGAAAGGAAAGTTGGACTACTGGGCTATCTGTGGAGACAGTACTAATGGAGCCGTTCCCAACGTAAGAGAAATTGGATTGTTGATTTTGATCACTATATAGCAAACGAATCAGTGAGGTGCAACTGTGCAAGATAAAGAGTTTCGGACAACGCGGGTGACAGGCGGAGGTTATAAAGGCATACCAAACGGACTTAAGCAGTCTAGGCCTGGTAAGTTGTGCGTGTTTACACTGTAGGTGTTGCTTGTGTCAAACCAGGACAAGTGTGTGATTCAGTAGATGCAGTTAGGCGGCGTTTCAAGTTGTCACAAAGGTTTACATGCTTACGTCATGTTTGTTCTCTTCAGCACAGTGCCGACCAATAGAACGCCATTACGCGAAGAGCATAGTACGTTGTATATGTGCATGTGGATTATGTGCGCGTGCCAATAACTTCAGGGTCAGGAGATATTTAAGCGAGTAGTACATCGAGACTGAAAGGGTGGAAGTGACCAACCCCGGCAAAAGAAGAAACGCAGGTACAGAGTAGGCATGCTATGACTTTCATTTCTGACCACAGCTCTTGAGCCGACGCCAGGGTGTACTACGGCCAAATGTAACATTGCCAACCAAGGGGATGACGACGATAGCATTGTAAAGCATAAGCTAGCTACCACCGCGGTCAGAGAGTAAGTAAATGCTGAGTTCTTTGTGCATAACCTCTGTAATATTTTAGCGTGTGCTAAGGAAACCGTCGACAAGTGCCGCGAGAGTAGTAGAGGCTCGTGCTCGCCTTCCAAGAGGCCTCTGCTAGGCGGAGAGTACCCTTCTAACTACATCAGCAGGATGTGATGGAGACTTTGATCGCCAGCTTGAAACTATACCTGTTTATTTTTTGACCAATTTGTATTTCAGCTGTAATTTGATTAAAGTTTGCCGTTAAATTCTGAATTATTGCTGGCGTGGTTAAGGGTTTAAGCACTAGCCTTCAAGTATGCAGAACAGAAAATGGATTTGAAACGATTCGAATACATGACGTGTACAGAGTCTGCAGGCGTTCATCTGAAGTATGCAGACAGGTGATGACGAATATACTGAATCCATATGCAGACCGCGATATCATACGTATAAGCGAAGTGTTCGTTCTGAGACGTATACATGGCGCCGCATTCGTGACGTATGAAAAACTGCCCACGTGTCGAGTGCAGACGAGTATCGATTAGTATGGGTGCAATATACAAGGCTGCATACGGTACACTGTCGCGCCGTGTTAGTCGGAGGTAGAAATTTGAACTAGGCATTGCCCCCTCAGATCAGCCAACTCACCTTCCATCCAGTGGCTTTGTCACCTCCGCAAATATGTGTTACTGTATACGCATGTTATTTGTTCGCAGCTCTACGCATCAAACGTTGAAATTAGTTCATACGTCTGCACTTGCAGTGTAAATATTAAAGACACAGTGCAAACCACTCCGTATAAATCTATATGCTCCGGGTTTCCGGTCACACACCCTGTCCTGGAGAAACTTTTGGCAGTTTGAGCTTCACACTGTAGGTCCTCGATTCCGCGCAACAGCAAGGAGCGATCCAACTGCTGCCACAAAAGTGAAGGCCATGCATTCGCCACTCAAGTCGCTACGTCCTTTCACTTGCTTGACGCTTCTTCACTTCGCAGAGCATCCGAGCAAAGCAAATACACACTGACACACACATTTACAACACGGCAAGTTTTTGCGTTATTGATCTTTCGAAGGACCCAGTCAAACGCATATATATGTAAGTCAACTTCGTACAGAGAACACTTTTGGCGATTCCGTGTTCCGTGTGCGTTATGCATGCAGCAGTTCACTCTTTCACTCTTTCACTGACAGTCGACAGCCCTCACGCACAGAAAAGCATATAATGTGATCTCGAGCACAGATGCAGTGGGGTGTGGTTGTGTAAACAGTTATGACCATATTCCACCTGCAGTTTAGGTACACAACAGCAAATAAAAAGGTGAGCCATAAAAATGGCCCAATTAAGAAGGTGCATACACTACACGTTTGTTGTTCACCATGCAGTTTTGACCTTGTGCACAGAATTGATCGCACACCTGCGTCTTGACACACAAATGATCCAAAGCAGCTCAACCATTTAAAAGTTGCACTGTCTTGCATGGCAGAACTGGAAAGAGAGGTATACACTATCTAATTTTTGCAGGCATACAAGTTAATTGTTTTCCCCCACCATTTTTACATGTTGTATTCAATGTTAGAAGCAACAGCGTTCTCCCCAGTGGCGTGGTGGCCGGGGTAGGCCAGGTAGGCCAGGCCCACCCTGCGCCACAAGAAAGGCACCGCTTGGAAGTTGGCACCACATTCCACAGCACCACATTCCACACTAATTATCACAAAACAATATGGTGCGGCGGGCGCCAGTGACCCACAAGTTCAAGAACTAACTATAATTACACAATAACTGCATCATGCGTCATGCATCATGCGTGAACCGGTACATATAATAAGTATAATAATACTCCACTACCACAGCATCTGATGAGGTCTACACATTTCTAAAAATGTGTGATTATAATGGCTCCTCCCCCATGAGGACCATGGCTATGTCACACATGTGAGAGTGAGTTTACTCCACTGTCTGACCAAGGTAAGCGATGTTCTGGTGATCCTGCACCACCAGAGCATCTGAGGAGGTCTGTCACACATTTCTGAACATGTGTCATTAAAATGGCCACTCCCACTTGAGGACCATGGCCATGTCACATATGTGAGAGTGAGTTTACCCTACTGTCTGACCAAGGTAAGCGATGTTCTGGTGATCCTGCACCTCCAGAGCATCTGATGAGGTCTGTCTCACATTTCTGAACATGTGTCATTAAAATGGCCCCTCCCACTTGAGGACCATGGTTATGTCACACATGTGAGAGTGAGTTTACCCCGCTGTCTGACCAAGGTAAGCGATGTTCTGGTGATCCTGCACCACCAGAGCATCTGATGAGGTCTGTCTCACATTTCTGAACATGTGTCATTAAAATGGCCCCTCCCACTTGAGGACCATGGCCATGTCACACATGTGAGAGAGAGTTTACCCCACTGTCTGACCAAGGTAAGCGATGTTCTGGTGATCCTGCACCACCAGAGCATCTGATGAGGTCTGTCTCACATTTCTGAACATGTGTGATTATAATTTTAATCACACATGTTCAGAAATGTGAGACCCACGCAGGAGCAGATGGAGGCGGTTGCCGAGTTGACGTATCGCCATTGTACCGCTTGCGGCACATCTCCTTTGCTCTATCTGAGCTCCTGCGCTGGGCCTTTCGGTCCATGCTGGCGATGATGGAATTCGCCCTGTCGCTCCGCCAAGGAAGTGGACGAAGTTTGAAAATGGTAGCTGGTGGCACCCGTTCATTATCGCTCCCAGCTGTCTCCTGCCCTGTTTCTTCTGAAGACATAAAGTCTACAGTGAGGATCTTTGTTGCCTCCTTTTTCTCCTCGGCAGTAATAGCCGTGGAAGTGGTGCAGGCGTTCATCCTGCTATGTGCTTTCTATAAAAATGAATGGTGTATTAATTTCAGTGTTAGATTGCACAATATATGACTCACCTTGTGCTTTCGCTGGACTTTCGCTGCCGCTTTTTGTATTCATCCAGCTTTCCAGCCAGGACCATTTTCGAGCGTCGCTTTAAGCTAGCGAAGTATATCCTAGCGGCTTCTGCATGAATGATACAACGTATGTACCGCGGAAAAAGAATTTACGTGGCATACTTCGGACGACAGCAGCGGGAAATTTGTCGCTCTGACAAGCAGTCACAGCCTCATCCGTTACACGCCGGTTTGCAATATCTGTGAAACTTCATCATGCAGTATATCAGTAATGGATGTTGATGACCTCATGTACCTTAGGGAGGTATTCCACTCCATAGCATTCTCTGTCTGATCGCGCAGGTGTTTCACCGTGCTATGGATGGCAGACTGTATATTTGCAATAAAAGGCCGTGGTTCAGTGTGCAAGATAACCATGACAACACGAAATAGCATACCGACAATTCCTTGGCAATCCTTTTCTCCTTCGGTGGTTCCGGTGTCACATGCAGGAGTACGCGTCCCCCCGTATTACGCGTCCGGCCGGACTCGTGATCCTAGGATACTAGGTCCGCCGTTAGGATTACCCGTCCGGCCGGACGCGTGGTCCTAGGATACGAGGTCCCCCATTGCCCCTTGTTGACTTCGTTACCGGTAGCAGGAGGTATAGGTAAGCCAAATAAATTAATCTTTGCCCATAAGCAGCAGATATATATATAATAATATATAGCTTTGGAAATCAGTTTTTATGTATAATATAGTATAACATCCGATGCCCTAGAATCTCAGTGACGCTGTCAGGGTTACCACCACGTTCGCTAGGTCGTTCCACGCCAAAAGTAATCATAATCAATGCACCAATACACTTAAATACCAATGCACAACCATGTGTCAGCGTACACACACCCCGAGATCCTTCTAGAAGCGCAGTCCCCTCTCCATTTCAGGTCTCAATTGTCACCTCATTCAGTGGCCAGGCAGGATCAGTCTGGCCCTGACAGACGCAATATTAATAATACTAAACATGCGCACGTGTTTAAAAGTTTATGAAATGACGAGCGAAACGAGTGAAAAGAAAAGGAGTGAAAAGGAAACGCGTGGAAGGTAGAAAAAGGAAACGAGCGGAAGGAGTGAAAAGGAAATGAGCGATTCGAGGGCGGAAAAGGAAACGAGCGGAAGGAATGAAAAGGAAATGAGTGAAAAGGAAAGGAGCGATTCGAGCGAAAAGGAAACGAGCGGAAGGAATGAAAAGGAAATAAGCAGAAGGAGTGAACGAGCGAAAGTAGTGAAAAGAAAAGGAGCGAAAAGGAATTGAGCGGAAGGAGCGAAAAGGAAATGAGCGAAGGGAGTGAAAAGGAAATGAGTAGGAGTGAGAAGAAAGACCAAGAAAAGCTGCTGTATCAAGACGTAATGAAATATATTATGGAAAGGGCGTACAGAGTAGATGCTGAAAAGAACTGGAAGAGGACGATACGCAGGAAAGCAGGAGAGTTTGTACTCGAGCAGGGCCGGATTTAGACAGTTGTGGGCCCTGGGCAATTACACTTGGTGGGCCCCCCCCCTAAGAACTATTTAACCCATCATGCATGTACATGTATACTGAAATAATACACAATTAATGTAACACAGACACTTTATACACGCGTAGGCAATGAACTGGTAGAATCACACACAATAGGAAGTTTATAAGAACGTATGATCTATTTCTGAAAACAGCGTTTCCTAGACTTTGCATTAGCAAATTCATCTATCACATCCGAATAATCTAGTTGCTTGGTTATATCGGATTCTATACTCATGATTGCAAGATAATTCAGACTATCTTGCCTCATAGTTGATCTTAACTGCATGGTATTTTAAAAGTGCCAATCGAGAGAATGATCGTTCTCCAGAGCAGTTGGTGCACATCAGTGAAAGGTAAATTCGCAAAGCAGTTGTGACATTTGGAAATGTAGTGCTTTCAAAATTGTACTTAGCATCTGCTGAGCATTTGTTTTTTCTTTTCCAATAAATTCTATGAAATGCATCATTTCATTTGGGAAAGAATCATCTACATCTGACCCATAAATAGACACAAAGGCTTTTGATTCCTCTTCAACTGCAGCCACTGACATGTCATGAAATTCAGTCGAATCTAAAGCGTAAGTTTACTATTGAGTACGCAGCAGTCCTTTCTTTACACTCTGTAATCAGTGTCAATTATTCTGAAGAATGTCTCTATTCGAAATTTATCCCTTCCATGCAGCGGAGTAGATTGATGGTACATATTCATCCATTGGTCGTGACGATTGGCTGCTGGAACAAGTTAAGGGTCAGAAGGTTGCCAGTCATTAGATGGTGCCAGCATGGTTGCACTTGGTTCAGTTTCATTCACACTGTCATGCGCGTTGTTGACTACGTCTAAGCACTGATGTTCTGCCGCTGCGGTTTCGAGGGTACCAGCCTGGAGGGTACTGTGGTTTGGCTCGTTTTGAATACTAAATCCAAAGGACAAAAGCCTAGGCAGTTTGCTTTGTAGCCTATTCCATTCATCAAGCTGGTCTTTCCGCTTCTTTCGCTTCGATGCTCCACTTCGCACACTTCTATTCTCGATCTCTTGCTCCGGCTCCATATCCATGCTTAACTCGCTTAATTAACGCAGATTAGTAATTTAGAACGAGTTACTATAAACCAAAAAAACATGAATATCATTATTATGAGCACCATGGGCCCCCTCAAAAGCAGTGGGCCCTGGGCAGCCGCCCCGGTTGCCCCCCCCTAAATCCGGCCCTGTACTCGAGGATGGTCAGTTGTATACCAAAGGTGATGATAGAAGACGTTGGGTGTTTGACGAAGAAGACCAGAAGAGAGTGACTGAAGCTTGCCACGATGATAAACTAGGTAATATCTCCTTGTGTATCATGTAAACATCATGACATTGTATTCCATTTTCATGCATGACCAGGTGGAGGCCATTTTGGCAGGGATAAAACATTGCAGAAGGCATGCTCTCGTTTCTACTGGCATGATATGACCAACGACATTAAAGAACATATTAAAACGTGTGATACATGTCAGCGAACCAATAAGAAGCTAAGCAAGGCCTCTGCAGAGCTACATCCCATTCCAGTGAGGTCTGAAGTGTGGCATTAAGTTGGAATTGATCTCGTTGGACCGTTGACACTGACACGTATTAATAACAGGTTAAGTTCTCATGCTGGGCTTCATGTAATCGATTGTACATAGTGTATAAAAACAAGTAATTATGCAACAAAATGGGAGAAGTTGTACAAAAAAATTATATTCTTTTGTTCGAACAAGGTTATCTTTTGCATTCATAATCTATATATTCTAGCCTGTTTTTGCACTGATGGCTCCAAAGTGAAATGGTAATGTGGTTTGGGGATTGATGTAATTTAAGCAACTCCTTGCATATTTGCAACAGTGTGAAAAAATATTGGCTTGTGTTTATTTGTACTAGGTACTTATTTTATTCTCTTTGTACATTGCTCCTTCCTTATTTATTATGGAACAAATGTCGTAAAGTTCAGGGTATAATTATAATACCTTCCTCTCCATCCCCATGTATGCATAGAAAAAATTACTTTTTTTCTTAACCGATTGTATCTCAGTAAAACAATAAGCGCTATAGTAGTTACTTATAATAAAATTAATATTGAACAAACTTTTATTTCTCAAACAACATAATTGGTTAGTCCTAGCGCTTAATATGGTGATGGAGATATGCTCGTGTAAAAAAACATTCCATTTTCTCCATGGAGGCGGAGGGGGTGTTGTATCCGGGACTCTACAGTACGTTTTTGTGCAGTGTGTACGTTGATAATTAAACAGCATTGATATTTGACATTATTTATCCTCACATTGCCATTTTGTGATCTTCTGTCAGGTTTCTAGTAACATGCACAGACTATTTTTCAAAATGGCCCGAAGCTCAAGCTCTTCCATCCAAATGTGCTGAAGGGATAGCCAATTTCATTTATTCCCTAATTGCTAGGTTTGGCTGTTTTAAAGTATGCATTTCAGATCAGGGTCGTGAGTTTGTAAATGCACTAAATGAGAAGCTTTTTTTACTGACGGGAACTGAGTATCGTATTGCAAGCGCATACCACCCGCAAACCAACAGACTTGACGAAAGAAAGAATCAAACTGTTACAAATTCGCTTGTTAAATATAATAATGCTGATCAAGATGACTGGGACGAACACTTAGAATCAGTTCTTTTCTCATATCGTACAAGTGTTCATGCTACAACTAAATACACACCCTTTTTTCTTATGTACGGTAGAGAAGCAGTATTACCCATCCAGCTACACACCAGTAATGTGGATAATGGTCATGCAATCCCAGAAATTGAAAGTGAAGCTCAGAGGCATGCTGCAAGGTTGGATACGATACGCACTGAGACTTTTATGAAAGTTGCATCTAACATTGAAAATGCTCAAGCTAAACAAAAGCTTTACTATGACCGCAAGCATGCAAAGGCAGAATTCAAACTAGGAAGCCCAGTTCTTTTAAGAAATATGAGAAAGCTTTCTCGAAAAGGAGGGAAAATGGACGATGAGTGGACAGGCCCTTTTACAATAGCTGAAGTGTGTGATAAGGGGTTGTATTTGAACACGGCAAGGTTTTAAAAATATTATATAATTCAATCCAGTTGAAAACATATGAAGAAAGGCAAATTCATGAAGCTGCTAGTGATCTAGGGCAAGTTCATGCTGGTGCTAGTGACGAGGAGATAGCAAGCAAAATTGAACAGGATTTTACTGCATCTCACAATGAAGAAAGTGCAAGCAAAGAGAGACTGGCCATAGGTGTGACTGATTCTCACAATGAAAAAATCTATGGCAGTGAAATTTCTACTCGTGAACTGCTTCATGAGCAATTGTTTTCACCACAATTGTTTCGATTTGCCAATGAACTTGCATTTAATCCAGCAGAAGATGATGATGACTTTGATGTAAGTTATTCAGTCTTTAATACGTTATTATATGTACGTTATGTAAATTTATATACTCGTACATGTATTTCCTAAGTACACCGGTATAAAATATTACCTTACTTGGTTTTCCTTTTTATTAGACAACTGGATTAAATTCTGAAGCTGGTGAATATGCCCTGAACAAGGATCTTATTGTAGAGCACTGGCTGACTCATCGTGCATAAAATAAAGAAGCACCTTAAGAGATTTCTGCGGAGGGCAGTTTGTAATAATGAAGGAAAAACTTTCCGAAGAGTTTGATCATTTCAGAAAGCATGACATTAATGGAAGTTTCTATCCAGTGGAGTCTCTTCAACTTCTGGAGTGTTGGTTCAAATCCAGTGGCATTAGTATTAAGACCATTATTAGATATGGCAAAAGATACTTCCTAATGTCTGCAGCGAATATTGATGCATTCTGTCAGTGGGTTATGGAGACAGGAAAGATGTACAATAAAGATGGTGTGGTTCTTGACAGCCTAAACTTAGCCAGTAAGCCAGATTTGAATGTTTGCGCCTCTGGATTCATTAAATTACGACCTGATAATTGTACAATGAATGAAGCAAAAGTTAGCATGAATGATTGTGATGAGGAGAAACAACAAAGTAAGAAAACCAGTGATGAAGAGAAGCCGATAAAGAAAGCCAGAAAGGTTAGATGTCGTAAACAATGGATGGAAGTGGAAGATGTTAAGCTCTATGAAGAACACAGATGCATCCTGGAGAGTAACAAGTGGGTAGATGATGTACTGATTAATGCTTCACAGTTCCTTCTCCATAGCCAATATGGCCGACCGGGATTTCAAGCTACAACCTTGGCTTATAATATAAGATTCGATGTAATGAGAGAGTTCATTCAAATTCTACACAATGGAGATGATCATTGGGTGACTATTTCGACCATTGGATTGCCATCTGGCCTCGTGAACGTTTTCGATAGTCTTTATATCATTGAACAAATATGTGCAATTCTATGTACACCTAACGATGCGGTACATCTCCATTTCATGGATACTGTGAAGCAAACCAATCATTCTGACTGCGGCCTATATGCCATTGCTTTTGCCGTAGATCTATGCTCTGGTCAAGACGTGTGTAAAAGGAACTATAGTGCAGTACTGATGCGTCCACATCTCTTAAATTGTTTACAAAATAGAAGATTTACTCCATTTCCTGCTTCAGATTTTCCAATCAGTAGTCGTGCTATAGCACAAATAAAGAGCGTACACGTGAGGTGCTATTGTAGGATGCCAGATGCTGGATTAATAATTCAGTGCGATTCTTGTAAAGAATGGTTCCACAAAGAATGTGACATATCCATTCCAAAAGAAGCGTGGAACAATAAAAAATACAAATGGAATTGTAAAAAATGTCAGCCCAACTGAACATTATTTTTTATGTATACTCGTTTCATGTATTTATCACTGACATGTTGTATCATCAGATATATCGTTTAATAATCTATTAAAAATCACGATAAGCTATAGGTACATATATAATCTATATTGAAAACCTTGATAAGCTATATAATTATTATTAATATACAACACTATAAAAACAAAGAACTATAACACATGAAACACCACTACTAAAGAACTATTATACTACCCTGACCATGATGGCTATATAGCATACCATGCATGTGCATGTAGCTAGCTCAGCTTAGAATGGGTACAATTACTATATATAGGAAAATGCTACAATAATACCATTAACTAGTATACATATTAGAGTGATAAGTGAAAAGAAAATAATGTATATTGGGGACATGCTATCCTAGCATACGCTGTCCGGGGGGACAGCTACTCCTAAGGAGGGACACACTATCCTAGAATACGTTGTCCGGGGGGACAGTGGCTCCTAGGACTGGTTGTCCGGCGGACCTAGTATCCTAGGACCCCGAGTCCGGGCGGACGCGTACGTCGGGGGACGCGTACTCCTGTGACACCGGCGCTGTGGCGGCTGTCGATGAGGTAGCTGTAGAGCTTCTCAACTCTGCTATCTGATCCTGCAAACTATGAAGAGAAGAGAGTATTTTTTCTTGGCAAGTAGTGTCCAATCCAGCGCTAGCAGGAGACCCTCCTAATATGCATATCATAGTCAGTGTCGATGCAGTATATTTTCAGTGATTTAAAAATACATTGCATAATGAATAATTTACCAGAGCTAGGTAGAATAGGCCGACGAGATACATTCACACGACTGGGAGTGACAAACGGATTCTTGATGCGCAGATCAGTACGACAGAAGCAATGAATGGACAGATGCAGCAATATGCTATTTGGCGCAAATATTCCCATTGGTCCACGCGGGTTTGTATGACGTAATTACTGAGCAGAGATTTCAAATCTAAGTGCTGGCTAAGCAATTCAAGCTGAGAATGCCTCGTAACCGTCGTTATTGCCCACACTGTCGTGAAACAGTCTCGTCAAATACGTACCTGAAGCATAGAAAGCTATATTTCGACGCATCGTCGAATTCGTGGGCAATGAAAAATGTATTAGCGGCAGCTTCATCAGATGAGAGCGATTTGGAGAACGAGCAATTTTTAAATGCAAGCATATATGATTCAGATGAAGCAGAAGGTAAGTATATAAATGCTGCTTTCAATTATTATATCTGCTAGTGTATACACTACACAAATCGCACCACACTATGCATGCAATTGTCGCTGCGAATCGTTAACTGATTGCTTGAATAACCACACAATAGATATGCAAGATAATCAGGATGAAGAAATTGGAGAACTTGAAAAAGGCTACGAAGAGGAAGAAATAATAGATGATGGAGAAATGTGGGATGACCATGCTGCAGACATTGACGAGGATATTCAAGGTAATAGCACTTCAGATCTCCTTCCCAATCATGTAATGCCGACGGCTGAAGATGTAGAGGAAGAATCGATCTCAAGGATAGCACATGCCGTAACAATATGTTTTCTACAATATTGGAATTAACGCCATCGACACCTTGCTAACTGTTTTGCATTTCTACTGCTTTATATTTTAAAACAGTTTTCTCCACTATTAGCCTCGATATCATTCATCTTTCCTTATTATTAAGTCTTTGAGAAGCTTATGAAACATCTTACGTATTAACAGAAATAGTTTTATCAAGTTTGTTGTATGTCCTAAATGTCACTCCATATATAATTTAGATGATGTACTCACTACTATAGACAACGTTTGCACATATTGCGAGTACCCCCAGCATCCTCATCGAGCTCGTAGAAAACCATGTGACTCACAATTGGTGGCTAGAATAAAACTAAAGGATGGTTCATTGAGAGCATATCCCCACAAAATGTATTGTTACAAATCTCTTGCAGAATCATTGAAATTGCACTTTAGTCGTCCAGGTGTCCTGCTAGCCTGTGAAAAATGGAGGCAAAGAACTATCCCTAGCAATGCACTGCATGACATATATGATGGTAGAGTGTGGAAGGAGTTCATGCATGTAAATAACACTCCATTTTTAGCTGCTCCTAATAATTTAGGACTAATGCTGAATGTGGATTGGTTTAATCTCCCGTTATAGTGTTGGTGTAGTTTATTTGGTCATTCTGAATCTGCCAAGATCAATACGCTTTAAAAAAGAAAACATTATTTTAGTTGGTTTAATGCCAGGTCCCCATGAGCCTTCGTTGCATATCAATACATACCTTGATCCACTTGTTGAAGAGTTAAACATTTTATGGAAAGATGGAATTCAAATACTATCCCCAGATGCACATGACCCCATCACTTTAAGAGCTGCTTTGCTTTGTGTAGCCTGTGACACACCAGCAACAAGAAAGGTATGTAGCTTTTATGGCCACATGGCAAAATGGGGTTGCTCAAAGTGCACAAAAATTTTTGAGACAAACCCAGATAATGGGGCCATGTGTTATGGTGGTGATTTCAATACAGTTTCAGCCCCACGCAAAGAGGAAGACCATTGTGCACAAGCCTTTTTAGGACAACAGCAAGTCAGCAATGCTGCAAAGCAAAGAGTTGAGTCACTGAGTGGGTCAAGATTTACATCTCTGATGCATTTGGAATACTTTGATTGCATAAGGTTTCACATCATTGATGCCATGCATAACCTCTTTTTGGGTACTGCAAAACATGTAATGAAAAACATATGGTTAAATGAAGATTCCCCCATTATACCAAAAAATCGCCATACCATTTTACAATCAAAGGTGGATAAATGTGCATTTCCGTCATCATTAGGAAGAATACCACATAAAATTGCTTCTGAATTTAGTTCATTTACAGCAGATGAATGGACAATATGGACAATGACCCTTTCAATGTATGTGCTGGAGGGTGAGCTGGAACAGACACATTTAAATTGTTGGCATCTTTTTTTTCGAGCATGTCAAATCTTTGTGTCACCAATGCTAACAATGAAGAGGCAGAACAAAGTCATGACCTACTAGTTAAATTTTGTATTGAATTTGAGAGATTGTATGGCATTGAGAAAGTCACTCCAAATATGCATATGCATACACATCTAGTTGAATGCATTAAGGATTATGGGCCTGTTTATGCATTCTGGCTTTTTTCATTTGAAAGGTACAATGGTATACTGGGTAACTATCGAACCAATAACCGATCAGTGGAAGTTCAGTTCATGCAACACTTCATGCATGATGTACCAAGTTGACAATCTGAATATTCCTGTAGAGTGCTTGAATGTACAGACGACAACAATGCAACAATTGTTCAACAAAGATTTAAGCACTGGTACATTAAATGATATGTGCTCAGAACATGGCATGGAGTATTGTGCAGTTATTGCTTGTTCAAAACTATCAGTTCATGATGTGCCCACCAGCATCTGGTCCATCAGTGCCCCCTATTGTTTATCAGGAGCTGCATCAGAGCACTATCTTGATGGAGACAGTACATTGTATTTGGCCAATGCATATCAAGTGATGTACAAACAGGATGTTGTTATTACACGTATTTCATATCGTGCTATGTCATACACATACATCAAGAATGGAAACACAGTGTATGGATCAATAGGAAGCCGTTCCAAAAGATCATGCTACATCCTTGCAGCATGGTGTGGTAAAGATGGACATGTGGACAAAACTACAGAAGACAGGCCATGTTATGAATTATTTTCAACACAATTACACCATGCTTGGAAACACAAAATCACATATTTTTGCATTTGTCAAATGGTATCAACACTACCAGAGTCATCATGCTACATCATCACAAGTGTGGTTCGCTAATCTGTATGAACCATTTGGCCCAGCATCATTCTTACCAGTACAAAGAATACACTCACAGTTTGTTGCAGCAAGTACAAAGCTAAATGATGAAAGCGTTCTTTACAACAGAAGGTTTTTTTACAATTACATACATGTACGTACACAATGGACAGTGTCATAAATTATGATTTCAATCATGTATGAATTTTTCCAGTTGTAATGATTAAAGCTGTCACTCATGTATTACTAAAATAGAGTGGATTTGAAATTGTGAGTGAAAAAAAATCTAATGACATTTAGGATAGGGTAAGAGGAGTTCAGAGGCACTAACAAAAGAGGAGGGGAAGTAAAGCATAGCTACACAAAGCTTTTCAAAGTGGGAGGAGCTGTTGGCACTAGGCCATTCCATATATGAGCATGAACACAACTCATGTACATGTATAAACAAGTTCATGGCAGCTGCACTTCTACAAAACAGCACAACACATCTAATCAACAACTCCCCACTCACTGACCACATCCATGGACCCACATAACAGCAGAGTCCATTAACCCTATACAGTACTTAGTGAACTAACCACACATCACAAGGATGTCAGAAGCATAGGGCACATCCAGGTCATATCAATGACAACTAGACACCATGAAGCCACATGTAGTTCCAGGTGATATTCTAATTCAATGACAACTAAACACCAAACACCACGGATACAAGGCAAAACTCATATTGGATATCGCTCACATTACCACACTCTGTGAGCATGGTCACTGTCATTGCCCTAACAGAAGGGCAGTCTGAAGCCACATCTAGTTCCAGGTGAATGACAACTAAACACCAAACACCATGGATACAAGGCTAAACTCATATTGGATATCGCTCACATTAGCACACTCTGTGAGCATGGTCACTGGTATTGCCCCAACAGAAGGGAAGTGCCATCATATTCGCACACACGGTCGCTATCAGCGCGACGTTAATTAATATATATGTGTGCGTGCGCGAGCCTGCCGTACGTGTATGAGTATGCGCGCGCCTATGTGTGTTAAAGCTAATGTTAGAATCGAACTAGTGTACCTCAAGTGGATAGATCGATTTGATGGTGGTAATCCAATGTCGTGATCTCCACATTATAAGATCGAGATAGCTATTAGAATATTTTTATTATAAGCGCTTGTATAATTAGAGCATATCCGTGCACATTTGCTAGCCTTGTAAATATTACGATAAATCTGAGGATGTATATGCAACGTAAATGTATTGCAAATACATTTGTAAATATGTAACACATTGTCCAGGGTAGTAAATGTGAAGTAAATATAATGGCAAATGTGTAACAGATTTACAAGACTGCAAATATGTGTCCCAACAGATTTACAACAAATGTACATTATACGTAAATGAGATGTAAATGTACTTTTTTGCCTAGTGATAGTACTCAATTTCACAGGTTGCAGTTTAATAATAAATAGCCACGCTTGAAACTGAGGCAGTATTTTATAATCTGGGACTTGACCTTGTGGTACAACAATGTCATCCCATTCAAATTTCTACCAGACTATTAACTTGTGCCAGTTTAAGCACAATACAGTATTCTTTGTCGATGCTTATAGCATAGGAATGCAAAATCATCCTTGTGTTGTCATCATTGAAAAACATTCACATGCAACACAATCTGATCCAATAAATATATGAGCTTCTATGGGATCATTCATAAATTACGTCATGCTGAAGAGGGGTGGGGCGTGTAATGTATACATCAGTATGGTCCATATGAGTGTACATCTTGCGTGTGCCTGCATGTGTGTGCATGTGTCGTGTTTTCGTATGGGAATAACGCGATGGATCGGGAAATTAGGACCTTAGGATTGCACAGCTAAACTTGAATCACTTTTATTGCACGAAGAACAGTAGAAATAGAAATAGAATTAACATCATGCACAGAAAACGCACTATTTATAGATAAATGAACAACAGGAAATAAGTGCTAGTAGAAAGGTGTGAAAAAGCAGGCACAGGCATGTTGAGGCAGGCAACGGGCATGTCGAGGCAGGCACCGTCAACACCTCCCAACCAGCCTTGAAGTATCTAAGAAAAACAGAAGGCGAAAATAAAATCCTTACTAATGGTGAGGCTTCTGTCGAGTAGATCGACGAGGATGACCAGGGCCATACTCACTACCAGTTGGCCATCTGGGATTTGTGCGCACAGCACGTGGTTTAACTGAAGGTGGCTCAGGGATGGATGGTGCATTGGTCATTAGCATTTCTTGACCCTCTTGTGTGGGCACCTCCCCTGGATCTGCATCCTCCTCTACCCCATATCGTAGTCTTAGTTGTTCAATGTGACGGCGCCAAGTACCACCTCTGGGAATAACTCTCACATTGACACTGCGAGATCCAAAAACCTTGGTTACCACTGCAGGTACCCATTTTGGATCCTTCTCTTGTCTAGGGCCACAGTAAAGGGCATAACAAGGTGTACCAATATTGTAAATGGGAGTGACACGTTCAGGGTTCTCTTGAGCTTGTGCTTTGGTTGCCTCCCTGGCCTGCCGAGCCTGGGCCATGTGTGCAGGAGAGGGTAACAGTGTGTCGATTTTAGCCCTGATCTGCCGACCATTCAGAAGTTCACTTGGGGAGTAGCCATCTGCTAGAGGTGTTCGCCGATATTGCATAAGAACATTTTCAGGAGGTGGCATCAATTTTACAGCATCCACCTTTTTCCCCTTTGATACTCCCTGCCGTGAGAGGGTATGTCCAAAATACTCAATAGATGACTGAGCAAAAGAACATTTCTCCAGGCGGCAGCGAAGACCCTTTTCCACCAAACGTTTTAGGAGGGAGCGAAGGTTCTGGAGATGTTCTGAATCAGTAGCCCCACTGACCAGGATGTCATCCATGTACACAGCCACACCTTGAAGATCACAAGTTAGCTTGTCCATTAACTCCTGGAAGTATCCAGGGGCAGAACTGATGCCGAAAGGAAGACGCATCTGCAGAAGTACCCCTCTGTGAGTGCTCAGTGCCAGTCTTTTCTGACTCTCTGGAGAGAGCTGGATCTGATTGTATGCATCTGCTAGGTCAATCTTGGTGAACCCATGACCACCGCCCAACCTCTGCATGAGATCTTCTGGACGAGGCATAGGGTAGCGATGCTCCTCCAGTTGAGGGTTTACCGTGACAGAATAGTCCCCACAAACTCTAAGGGTAGATTTTGTCTGACCTGGAAGGGTTGCCTTCCGAATAGGTACTACTGGAGTTCCATAATCATTGAATTGGGTAGGCTGCCACACACCTCTAGTAATCCCTGCCTTGTAGGCCTTGCCGAGTTCATCCTGGATGGCTAACGGAACCACACGAGGTTTGCAGAAAACAGGTTTGGAGTCCGGTTTGAATCTGACCTCCAGTTGTACGTCCTTAAGACAACCCAACTCCGGCTTGAACAGGTCAGGGAATTCCTGACACAGCTGCTTGCAGGCATTCTGCAGATTAATGTCAGGTTTAGTAACATTAGAAATCGGGTGAACTGACGAAGTGGTGAGACCCATCAAAGCTGAAACATTGATACCAAGCCTAACGATGGCATCACGCCCAAGAAGGTTGAGATGGGGAACTTTTGTAACTGTGAACTGCAGAGGTATGCTGGGACTGTTCGTACCCTGTAATGCAACTGCTGCTGTGCAAACCCCCAATGTGGGGAGTGGTTCTCCATTAGCTACCTCATATTGACCTGTGGTTGGTAAAAGGGTAGGGTTCCCTAGCTGTTTCCAGACAGCCATGGTGCAGAAATTGTCACCTGCGCCAGTATCTACTTCAAAAACGAATCGCTTGTCATTCATGGTGATATTTTGCTGGAGTTGCGGAACTGCCCTGATCCCCTTCACTGTCTGTTTGGTGATTATATTCACTGGTTGCTGCTGACCTCTCTTCTTCTGCAGACAGACTGACTGGAGATGTCCCGTCTTTTGGCAGTAGTGACACACCGCGTTGCGACTCGGGCAGTCAGAGGCTTTGTCATGTGGTCAGTTTTGCCGCACCGCGGGCACGTTCCTTTTGGGAAGTCTCGTCCAGCGTTACTCTTTTGACTTGGGTCACTCTTAGACGAGTGGACAACGTGAATATTATCTTTTATTGAACCATACACTGTCTCCTTTGCAACCTTGGCTGCTTCCTCCGTTTCCATAGCGACCGTTATTGCTCTAGCAAAAGTTAGTTCTCCGTCTTTAATCTTGAACAGCGCTTTTAAAACCGCTTCATTTTTCACAGAGCACATAAAACGGGTGCGTAGAGCTTCATCCAGCGGGTCGTGGATTTCTGAGAAGTCGCACGTAACAGCATCATGACTGATGCGTGCAGCCAATTCCTGAATCATCTCGCCTGGTTTGCGATTCATTTCGGTCCAGAACTTGAACCGCTCCCTTACGATGTAACGCGTGGGGTCGAATTGGCTCCTCATATACTCTTCCACTTCATCCAGGCTGAGGTCGTTTATGCCTTTTACAGGCGACTGTTGGGAAGCGAGATTGCTTAGCAATTTGTAAATTTCTCGCGACTGATTAGTCAAGAAGACCTGCGCTCTCTTCTCAGCGGGCACAGAGTTTGCTCCGAGAAAAGTGTGGAAACGCGCGGAGTAGTCTGTCCACAGTTCGACAGTAGCGTCGAAAGGGACAAAACTAGGAATTGCAGCTGCTGGTACTGGAAAAGGTGGTGGCTCCCGCTTTGCCTTCTCGCCGGCGAAAGCTGCGATGAGGGCTTCCGTTTGTTTCCGCTGCGCCTCCATCTGCTGTTGCAGTAATTCGATGAGTTTATCCGTCTCTGCCATCCTAAGCGATCCTGCCGACTACGCCACTTAATCCTGTCGTGTTTTCGTATGGGAATAACGCGATGGATCGGGAAATGAGGACCTTAGGATTGCACAGCTAAACTTGAATCACTTTTATTGCACGAAGAACAGTAGAAATAGAAATAGAATTAACATCATGCACAGAAAACGCACTATTATAGATAAATGAACAACAGGAAATAAGTGTTAGTGGAAAGGTGTGAAAAAGCAGGCACAGGCATGTTGAGGCAGGCAACGGGCATGTCGAGGCAGGCACCGTCAACAGCATGTGTGTGCGTGCATGTGTATGTGCATGTGTGTGTGCAGGCAATTGTATGTAGGTAAACTTTCGAATGACTTTAGAGGGCCACAAACAGGCAATTTCCAAATGACTTTAGAGGGCCATTACATCACCCCCAAAAGCGTACCACAGACCCATATTGGAAGAATGGTCAGGCTAGCAGAAAGCAGGGGGAGGGGAGGCTACATATCAATTCAACCAATGATTTTGAGTCATGTTCTCAGATTTGCTTACTACTTCCCATATTTGTTATATTTGTTTGTCTTGAAGGGCGTTACACTTGAACACAAAGTACTGTACACTGTATGTCATTTGTTTACAAAATACAACCTTCCGAATTTTTTGGTAACCTTTGTTAATTTGGTAAGCTATGTTGTGGCTATTTTCAAGGGCAGCATACATATATTGGCACATAAAGGGTCAGAGGCAAGTGAAAAATAAAATGCGTTTTGGCTAAAAGAATACGGACCACAACAATCATGCCTATTACTTTCGATGATTTCTAATAAATGCTCACTTTGTGACGGGCGCTATTATTTGCATCCCAGGGGCTGATCCAGAGAGGGTGGATAGGGTGGCTAGCCACCCCCCCTCCCCCCCCCCCCCCCCCCCCTTCCTCAAATAATCGTTTACGAATACTAAAATACTGATTGAGAACTATCACCAATTTCTGTTTGAGGGCTAATAGCATTTCTGTTCAACAGCTTCCATTTAGGGGTGAAAAAAAGATGATGACGCTTTGTTTGTTTTTTTGTGTGATCAGATGTTTATTTGGATACATGCATAATAATTGTGACTAGTACATAGCACAAAAGAAAAACATATAGTTGCCAGTGCACATCTTTAAACTGCATGATAATACTAAGTTACCAAATATGTCAATCATTTACACAAAAACATCATATGAAAGTTGTGATTTATTCATACAACACTGATTCACTACACAACTTTCTATGGTGCATTTGTGTAAATGATTGACATATTTGGTCAACAGATAGTGGAAAATCAAATCCATGAATACCTAACACTCCTAAATTTCCTAGCCTTTCAATAGTCACGGTGGAACGAATTCGACATCAGTATTACCCTTGTTGGATACGATGAGAAACAGCAGGCCAAATCAACTCCAAAAACGCTGATACGATGAGAAACAGCAGGCCAAATCAACTCCAAAAACGCTGATACGATGAGAAACAGCAGTCAGCAGGCCAAATCAACTCCAAAAACGCTGATACGATGAGAAACAGCAGGCCAAATCAACTCCAAAAACGCTGATACGGTGAGAAACTGCAGGCCAATTAGTCACCCTGTTACACTCACAGGTGTGACATAGCCATGGTCCTCAGAGGGGGTGGGTCACGACCATGACACATGTACAGATGTGTGACACAGACCTCAGGAGATGCTATTGCGGTGCAGGATTACTAGAATATCGCTTATTTGGTTAGGATTAAAGACAGATTACTAGACCATCGCATCGTTCAAAATTAGATCAATTAATTATATTCATTGCTATCCTAGCCGCACGGCAAGTATTTGTGATAATTAGTGTGGAATGTGGTGCTGAGGACCAACTTCCATGCAGTCGGCATTGCACCGTTTTTGAAGAAATCAATGGTCGATAGTAGCGGAGCTAGGGGGGTTGGCCACCCTAACGATTTAGGTTTGTACAATGACGTCACCGCTCGGCCCTCTACTGATATCAACATAATCTGTGCGAATGTGTGCACATGCAGATGCATTTAGCAGCCTGTGTGCCTCGTTGTCGAACGCTATTTTGAAGTGAAATACATGGCGAATGCTATATGTATAAATCTGATAGCCATATATTCAATTAATTAATCATCTCAATTATTTAATTTGGATCGATATCATGCAGGGTGACGTTAGCCACGTTTACTTGTACGGCGAAGATACCAAAAGTATCTATAGCTGCATCTACATGTAACAAAGTTGATCATATACAAGATGACTGCCATTCATCTGTATCCCTGACTACCGCCTCTGCTAATGAATTCCAATGCTGCATGATACATTGTGATTATTTTCAAACTTCTTCTGAATAAAACCTATACACCTCAGCCAGCAAACAAATTCAGCTAAGCCAATGCCACAAAGTTTTTAAGATTCCGCTCCTTATCCTCGCATTTCCATTGGCCTACATTTTTTCAGGGTTTCTGACTCAGAAACCCTGAAAGTACCACTGCACTGAAAAAGGATACGCTAGCGAAAGGATGTGGTTTTGGTTTTGACAAAGACCTCTCTTGCATGGATGATACTTTGTCCCAAACTGTTCTTTCTCTTGGACATTCTGCACCTTTTGGTTTTGGATTTATGATTCATATAGTTAAGTGTATGTAGTTCCTCAAAGTAATTATAACATTTTAACAGTAACAAAATGAAAAGTGGTACATGTTTTTGACTTCAACAATAATAAGTTATAAAGAGTTAGCTAATTTTATGTGTTTTATAAATGGCCTGGCTGATGGCAAGCAGAGAAGCAAGTTGGGACAATACACTCTGATCATGAGCCTCCTTCCGCCAGTTGCCATATGTTTCCACAGCTGAGGGGATACACTTTCATCTCAACTCATGGCACCTGGTGTCGTTGGCTGCATGCTTTCTACATTTAGCAGCATAGGCTGCTGCCCCCACAGATGCACTGGCATTGTTCAGGGATACAAGGGTAAGGGGTGAAGTGACTGTAACATCGAAGGCTGCTGGCTTTCCTCTGCCTCACCACTGAACCAGGATGTCTGCAGGACGAGAGTTGATATGGTCCCTAGCTAAGCCATAACCCACTTCAACCCTCACAGAAAGACAGGCTCGTTGGCAGGTTGCACGTGTCGATCTTTACAGCAGGCAGTGGAGGCGGGGGCACATAAATGATGTTACTTTATTGCTGTCTTATACCTGTATAAGCACGTGCAAAGCTGTGCACGTACTCAGAATAAAGTGGACTGTATTCCTGAGTCATGGCATGCTGTTGTATTCGGCCTAAGTAATGCAAAGTCGGTAACACAATCACATGCAATGATGCAACTGGTGCTAACACTACCAAAGGTTTATAACTAGACCAGACAACCATAAGGATCACAGCTGAACTTGTCAAGCTGTTCTGCACATACGTTGTCACAGAAATCGTTCACTTGGACCAGGGTCGGAACTTTGAAAGCAGCATTGTTCAGAGCACACCGGATGCTTCTGGGGTGAAGAAAAGCCTTACTACACCCTATCACCTGCAGGGTGATGGAATGGTGGAGAGGTTCAATCAGCTTCCAAAGTCAATCTTTGCCATCTGAGCAGGTGGATCGTGGCTAACATAAATAGGGACCGTTGCAGGATGTTCCTAGTGTGTGACCACTTGGGCATCCTAGGCCTCTGAGAAGCTAGAGAGACCCACCACACTACCCTATTCTAGGTTTTACACTATAGAATACAATATTGTAAACTTCTATGATGAGCCATTCATCATTTAATCTCTGACTTCATGTGCCTAAAGCATTTCAACTCCCTTTACAAGGGAACTAAAACACTCATCCGTGGTTTGATTATCTCAGCAACACTTAAGGCACTCCACTAACGGTAACACTACATACCCTGCTGCTAAGCATTACATGTCATTGCAAGGCTCCTATTGACCATTATGTTTAAAAGCATGTCTCTAATGTTTGTGAAATGATGGGTTTTACTTTTTTACTATCATTCTATAATGCATACCTTTGTATGTAAAGTAAAATGTATATCATTAAGTCACTATGGCCTGAGTTTTTAATCATGCGTATATTTTCATTGCGCATAAACTTTGATACTCTCTCCTGGGTAATTTGATATTATCATATAATCCGATACGACATAATGAGAGGGTGAAAATATGTTTTGTAGTCAATTGACACCTGATCGCTATTTCTATTAAAGATGTCTCAATTATTAAAATGTTAATTGCAAGTCTACCATTAGATATAGATGCCGTTTAACCATGAATACAAAAAGGTGCCATTTGATTATATGCCAGAATTGTTCACATAGTTGAACTAATTGACATCCGTGTAGCTGAATTGAAATGAAAAATTTAAAGCTAATTTGCGTGTTCATTCAGAGCTACTACAGTATGCTCCCACTTTTCTGTGTGCTTAAAGCATGTGTGTGTGTGCGTGTGTGGGGGGGAACTAATTACATACAGGATAAAACCACATCCAGGAAGACTGAGACAAGACCAGAAAACGAATGTTAATGGTTATTAGTATGTGCAGAGCAAACTGATTACGCAAAAGGAACATACACAAGTAATGTTTTATCATTGTTGCTGCATTCTGGCCATGCATCTTAACATGTTAACTTCAAATCAGTATTGTGGTTCCCATTACATTTAGTTATTTGGTAGTCGTACGTCGATGTACAAGTACGTCTAGCGAGACTAATACAAATGCTACATACACATCGAAGTCAAATCAGAACGAACTGAGAAGGCAAGTGGACCAGTACTAAAGGATCACTCATGCTGATGTCAAAGTAACCACACTTCTAATTATCATAATGCCCTGCATGGTGTTTGCCATAGAATTATATTAGATTTTAGTCATATTGCGATGTGAAAAACAGAAATTACATTTGAACTTCATTTTTAGTAAAATAATTTTATGACAATATGTCCTATATCATACAGAAACAAATTTCTAAAGTAGGATTTGTCAGTTTTCTATACAATCATCCTAGACCAGACAAGTGTGGTTAGCTGTATGTACCACAATGTCCCTTGCACCCATTCCTTATATGCACAGTGCAAGACTAAAATAAGTGTGCACCACAACTGCCTCACCTATGAACACCTTCAGATCACAGCAACACCATTATTTGGCCAACAGTCTGATAGTACATATTAATTGGCCCATAAATCAATAAAGTGCATGAATAAAATTATGTATATAGTGCATAAAGTAATCATGTTACAAAAATCAAACAGTTAGTCTAAAGTAATGTGTAGCAACAGTGCATGAATTTCAACTGTAGATTCATTCCACTTATAGCAAACCAGAAGCACAATTTGAGCCACCATGGTTTTAAATTAAATAAGGGCAACCTAAGCTCATGGAGTTAGAGGAATATCACTGCTGCAATAAAAACCTCATCGGACGTTTCTGACTGGGCAGCAATGATTGTTTCCACGTGTGCAGGAGGTTGTCATAACATGTATGATGAAATATCAACTTTATCAGAAATGGAGAACTCCCTTGTGGAATATCATCTTTGGTTAGCTCATTCTGATGCTTAGGGCCCCTATAAGAGGACAGGGTAAACAGTAGGAGACCAAACTGCTTCCAATCCAAATGTTGCACAATCCTTTGTTTTGTTTCATATTTGTACATGAACTGACCACCATACTCCTTAACATCATTAGAATTGCTCGAGCGATCAAAGTCAATCAATTTAACTTCATAATCATCACCTACACAGACATTAGGTAGTCTGACATCTAGGTGAGCCAGACCAAGGCCATGAAGTTTGTCCAATCCCTCTCTAATTCCATCAGCAAGATCTGGAAGACATTGCATAGCAACATCTTTAGTTAACTGATACTTCATAGCTGGAAATACAACAAAAGGTAGAGGGGAGCGTAACATATTAATAGGAAAAACAAGATGTTTGGCACACTCTTCTCGTTGCTGCTGATCCATACGTAGACATTTGTGATCTAAATAATTCAAAGCCCACTGATGTGAAATGTTACCAGGAAATTTGAAGTAATAATTTCCATTTGTCAACAAAATAGAAAATTTTGACTTAACCTGTGTCAAGGTGGTGGTACCATCATAATTTGTGCCAAGTTTTCCACTAATGAATTCAAGATCTTTCTCAGACAATGGAACTAAGAAATGTTCAGTAGAAGACAATGGTATTTGCAATCGTTTCACAAGTTCTATTTGTTTTGCAAATGTTTTTTGCACTGCTTTTTTGATATTTTCCTTCTTTAAACAGGCAACATTGCAAACAAACATGCACTCCTTCCAAACAACTTCTACTCTACAAGCATAGTTGTTAGTGTCAGTCACCTTATCCTTTGGAAATGTAAAACCCACCCATGATGTAATAGAAGAGTTGAAGTGACGAATATAACGTAACAAGTCAATCAAGTTAGCAAATAATTTTGCAACTGTGTTTTCCATGAGAGAAGAATTAATTTCGCACAAAACTGCACTTACACAGTTCCACAGAATGGCCACGTCGGATTTGTAATGATTTGATGCTGTAATTGATACCAATAATTGCTCAATTACGGAAACATAAGCATGATCAACACAGTAGTAGTATGATTCTGGATTATCACGTCCACGTTTTACATTATATTTTGTTTCGGCACTGAATTCAGGCAAACCAGCACCTTTTTCATTCAAAATTGCAATTAGCCAATTACACAAGCGTTCAGTCAGTGTACCTGAACCCAAGTCATAATCAGCGATAATATTAGACAGCGTGTAACGTTGTACAGGAGGGATAAACTCAAAATCATTTGTCTGGATGATGCAATTCTTCCAACATGGGCTATCGGGTTTAAGAGTATCACTTGCAGCTTCCCGACTCGATTGTGAAACTGCATTTTGGACACAGAATAATCAATAAAAACATTTAAATTTTATATTTTAGTGCAAGTATCCTTCCCTTTTTAACAGATGCTAGAAGGCACCATCACAGAGATACATTTGCAAATCCATAAGTAATTGTTTATAACAAGAGAAAAATCCATTTTCTACACTTGGTACGTACAAAGTAATCCACTCTCTGAAATTACGATACCTGTTTCAGATTTGTTTAAAACACTTGATTGTAGTGATAATTCTGCATCTGTATGGAGAAACAGATGATTAACATGCACTGTAGTCAAAACCATCAATAACTGATGCAATGATTTGCAATACCTTTTTTGGTTCTTTTCCTTCTTAATCTTTGCAGCACTGGTGCACCTATTAAAAGATATTACAATTATGATATACTGTCTGCCCTCAAAATAAGGGCATTACTATTTAACACCGCATCCACAAGAAACGCAGGGAGATTTTGGAGCTCACTGGATTTTCATAATACCCTCCTCAAGCATTTTTATTCTGGCAATTGATACTTTTAAAAGCTTCGTCATTTTCCACTATGTGCACTGATTAGCGGACTGATTTGACGCTCCAATTTTGTAAGATGAGGTTTAAAACATGCTTGGTTTACGATTTGCGCAGTTGCGAAGTGTGTTGGGTTCACTTTTTTCTGCAGCCTATTCTGTACATCCCACATCAAAATATATATTTATGCTATGATTATATGCTTGCAGAAGCTAAAAGAATTTACGAACCACCAATCTAGAGTTGTCTATAGTAGTGCAAAGTCTTACTCGTTCCCAAATATATACTTATGTTGTTACGATGGCACCAGGATGCACTTCACGAAAGGGTAAAAATAGGAGCAGAGTATGCCCAACGTGTCAGTCAGGTATTTGCCACAACTGTTGTGAATGTCGACGCAGCGTACATGGCCGTCCACATAAGCAGGACACTCAACCTCAGATGCGCGTGGCGGTGCTTATTCGCAACCAACCCCATCGTAACTGCACTTCCACATGCTGTGTAACGTTTTGTTCCGACAAAACCAATATTTTCTGCCCCGTGTCAAAATGGTGTATTAAGCAGCGTATCATTCATTTTTACACGTTGAGGTACAAGGTACCTATGATTGAAAAACTGCTATGTGAAGTGAATTTACCCTGCACTCGAAGATAAGTCCACTTGTTCATCACCTGTTGCGCCAAGACAGGGACAATAAGAAGAAAGTCAGAATCAAGTGGAAAACGAAAATAGATAAACAAATCAAAGTGATAGTGGATCAGCAGATGCAATGGGATTATGAGACAACTGCATTTCAACTGCACAAGTTGCTGTGCACGCACAGATATACATGTAGCATACACCGGCACACAATTCTACATGTCTCTAGCTGGATCTTTCGGGACAGTGCATATTGCCAGCTAATTAGGAACATTAATAAGCAGAAGCAGCTGGTATGGGCTCAACAGAATGCTAACGACACTCTCGACGATGTCTTCTAAATGCGTTTCTGCTAAACTAAATGCGTGCTTTGCACACGCATTGGCGTAGCATGAGCTAATTCATCCATACCTAATGTGCCACGTTTTGGAATCGTTGACAATTTGTGATTCAAAACTGCATAGTTTCTATGTCATATTTTAAATATGAAACGTAGCATTATTTGTGACCCTTATTGTAGTTTACAGAATACCGTGAGATTGGTTAACAAAAAACTAGTTGTAAATAACCTAAGATTGGGAGAAGTGACAACGTCCGGAAAGAAAGTATGTAGCAGATTGAAGGCTTAGACGGCCAAAAGAGAATGCATTCGTTTTGCGGAGAGAGAAAGATAGTTTCAGGGCCCAATCAATGCAACAAACTCTCAGAGAGACGGGTAACATCAGAGTTACTGCGAGCATAATAGAGTTTTTGTATCATCTGCATAAACTTTAATACTAATAGAGGGATGAAGGCAGTTTGGAAGATCATTAGTATAGAGGAGAAATAATAGGGGGCCAAGTACAGAGCCTTGCGGTGCACCACGAAAAACTGGAAGTGAATGTGATATTTCATCTTCAACATTAACCCTCCTACTGCTGCTCATTAATTATTCATAACGTAACCCAGTGCGGAATGAAATTTTAGCGTGTGATTGGTTTTATATGCTATACGCGTTTAGAAGGTTTTTGTTAGAACGCTATGCTCTGTAAAGCCTGTTTCTTCAATGTACGTTGGTAAGTACCCCAGCTACTCCGATTGTGTCTTTTTAACACTAACCGTGCGTTCTTTGCGCCGCGAGAACGTTGTTTGTGAATCGTATCGTACGCTTACACGGGGCATGGCTCTATCACTCTGAGAACTAGCTTTCAAAGCGCCTACATGTCATGTAAGTGTTACTAGAACAGTTTTTAATGTTTTATAACAAATCTCTCCTCTTTTGTGGCATTTTAGGACACTTCGACGCGAGCACCTGTCTTGGGCTACAATTGGAATTGTTATTTTAAAAACTGACAGGTAACGTTCATGTTGCAAGGTGTGTGTGATGTGACTTGAAGGGTTGTGTATGTGGGAGACCGTTGTGTGAGTTTCATGCATATTGGAGTATTGTGTGTAGTAACAGGTGTGGTTGGGGAAGGCAGTTGTACATGTGGAAGGCATGAGTTGGGATGCAGTTGCAAGAGGTTGTGAGTAACTTATTTAGGTTGTGTGGGATACATGCACATGTATATGTGATAGACAGTTGTGCCATTGGTTGTACATGGTAGTGATGTGTAGGAGAGTCGTTTGGTGGGTTAGCAGTTCTGTATGTGAGGTATGGACATGTTGGGAGTATTGTGTGGGGTGGGGCGATAGCCAGAATGGGAATTATGTGTGCTGTGGAGGAGGGGATGTTGTGTGTGTGTGCTGGGATGGAGGAGTATGTGATGCAATTGTACACTGTGAGGTGGTTGTGAATATTGTGTGTGATCTATAGACAGTTGTGTTGTGCACAAGAAAGCAAGGGCAGCGTTATTTTGCGCTCCTTGTGTGAAAGAGATTCTGTTGTATGGGCTCTAAACAGAACTTTGTGGACCACTTGATAAGACTGTTGAAGACACAATACATATACATACAGCTGTATACACATATAGCCATGAAGTACTAGTCAATAATGCATTACAGTATGGTAGGTTTTAAAACATGGATAAACACAAAGGGGGACTTTACAGCTGCAACATATGTATGTTGTTGTTTTTCGTTTTCCTGATTTCCTGTTGCTGCACACCTCACAGTCATGTTGACCTGATGGCTCTGGAAAATGATTGTGTCCAATCAGTCTTGCTGGACTGTCTACCACTGGTGCCAATTGTAGTGAAGTGAAGCATTCAGCTCCTATGAGGCCCTTCGCCACTTCTATTCTGAAATCCATGTGAGACAAAACTTTGCCCTCGCAGGTTTTGTAGTAAAGGACATATGCATTCACAAGTGTCACATCTAACAGGTGAAAATAAACCCTTTTCCACCATTTTCTTGAAAAGTTGTTGTAGCCATAGTATGTTACTAACTGATCAGACTTATCCACCCCACCCATGTATGCATTGTATTGATCAATACCCAGTGGTTTTTGTACCGTCTGATGTCCACCAGTGGCACCCTTTCTCCTCCTCTGTTTTGTGACAGTGCCCTCCTTATGGATGGTAGTTAGTAGTGCTACAACCCTCTTGTCTCTCCATTTCAGGCCCATGAGTTCTCCATCCTTGTAGTGAACAACTTCACCCAGCGCAACATCAGCTTTCTGGAATGATTTCGGCACATCCTTCCTGTCAAGCCGCAATGTACCACAGCTGCCAAACCCAGTGGAGAGCAACAGCTTGCATAGGTAGGGACTGGTGTAAAAGTTATCAAAATATACATGGTATCCTTTTCCATGCAGCTTCTTCAGTAATTCTGTCACTACGTGGGTGCCCAGTGGAACACCAGCTGGCCGTTTCTCCTGCTTCCCAGTGTAGAGAATGAAGTTCCATGTGTACCCTGTGTCTGATTCAGCCAACACCCATGCCTTCATGCCCCACTTGTTGGGCTTTTTTGGCATATACTGAAGGAACGAGAGACGACCTTTGTACGAGATTATGCTCTCGTCAACACTTACTTCTCGGTTCATTGTATAACTTCTCTGATACGAGGTAACCAGTGATGTAATCAAGGGACGGATCTTGAAGAGTATGTCATAACCCCTTTCTCCTTTAGGTACTGCCTTGCTGTTGTCTGCAAGGTGCAGGAACTTCAAAATGAGCAGGAACCTGTCCCTGCTCATCACAGTTGAGAAGTTTGATGAGGAGAATGGCCAGCTGGTACACCAGTAGTGCTGTATACTGGGCATGTTCACGATGCCCATGGTGATAATCAGGCCCATGAACTTCTTCATCTCCTCCATTGTTATGGGCTTGCCTTTCAGCTGGTTTGCACGGGCCTTGCAGTGCTTCTTCAAGTAATCAGAGTGGCTTTGGAGATATTGATTTCCATACCTGTTTGTCTCTTCCACCACAGATACCATCGTCTGATCATTGAAAATCTTGCAAAAAATGTCCACTGGCTGCAGGTGGTCCATTTTTTCAGTAACTCCAGGGATTGGTGTAAATGGTGGAATACTGCTTTGGAATGTCAAAGCAGTGGTGCTCTGTGGCAGTTCTACTTCCATTGGCTCCTCACAGCCAAGCTCCTCTTCAAACACATCACTGCACACGCTTTCCGTGTCATTACCACAGCCAAGCTCCTCCCCAAACACATCACTGCACACGCCTTCCGTTTCGTTACCACAGCCATGCTCCTCAAATACGTCACTGCACACGCCTTCCGTGTCGTTACCACTACCAAGCTCCTCCTCAAATACGTCACTGCACACGCCTTCCCTGTCGTTATTACTAATCCCGCCACCGCACACACCTTCCTCCTCGTCAATATAGCCGTCGAACTCGTCATCGCTTATGTCGCTTTCTATGTTTTCCATGTATTCGAGTAGTACTGGACGTACAGATGTACTGACTGACTATGAACTGAACGCTGCAGCACTAGCACTTAAAATTCGCCAACAATAGATTTGACATGAAATTTTATTTCATAGGGATAGAGTTGGGGTAGGGTTAGTGGTGTTGTCTGATAAGAAAATGGGGGTACATTGATATATTTTAAGTAACTTCTAGCTAGAGCCATAACAGTTCTGATAAATACAGTGTATTACAAGAACTAATCATATGCTATCAAAATTAACATGACATGGGAGGTACAAGAAGTTTTGATAAGCTATCAAAACACAACAGCTATATGTTTACAAGATGGATGGTTGGTCAGTTAAAAAAAAAGTACTATTTAATCCTATTTCACTTTTGCACTTTGCCCACCCACTTTGGTATTTTGCGAAACATTTCCTTGTATCATAAACTACTAGCAGGAAAATTAAAGTTAATTTTCAAGCGACAGATCAGCCATTATCTAAATAAATGTATGTTGTTAAAGCAGAAAATTAATATACTTCATAATACCTCTAGTAGCAAAGTTATTACTCTATGCATTAGGTGGTGTTAAACGTTATACCTGAGCCAATGAGAGTCATCAAGTGACAGATAAGCCATTATGTAAATAAATGTATGTAGTTAAAGCAGAACATTTTTCTTTTCGCTTATTAATATATTCCATAATGCCTCTAGTAGCAAAGTTATTACTCTATGCATTAGGTTTTGTTAAACGTTATGAAGCATGTAAATACAATTCATCAAAATCTCACTTTGATAAAAAGGGTCACCATAATATCTCCTTAAAGGTTAATCTTTAAGAAGTGACCTTTTTGCAATTAATTATATCTTATGGCCCATTAAATGATAAAACAGGTTTGGATGAAATTTGAAATGCATGTGCAGAATGTTGTGTACACTTGGCATGGAATGTCCTTGGAGTGCAAACCAGGGATACATCTCTTGAGAGAATAACGGGCCCCCAGTGTGGACTAATTAGAGTGCAAAGCGGGATACATGACTAGAGCCAATAATGGGCCTTAGTGTGGACTAATTAGAGTGCTAAGATGAGGTAAGTCACGATCTGACAAGAGGCCCTACCATGAACTAATTAGAATGCAAAATGGGTGTACATCACCTGAGGCCTTAATGTGGAACACCTGTAAGAATTAAAGTGCAAAGCAGGGATACATAACTTGAGCCGACAAGGTACCTTAGTGTGGACTAATTAGAGCGCAAAGCGGAAACATATCTTAAGCCGATAACAGACCCCAGTGTGGATTAATTAGAGTGCAAAGCAGGGATACCGATAAGGGGCCCTAGTCCGGATTAATTAGAGTGCAAAGTGGGGATAAATCGCTTGAGCTGACAAGGGCCCTAGTACCTGATCATTTGGCAAAAAGCGCTTTCTCGAAATACCCATCCTAGCTTGTCCGTACATGCAGAATGGTGAAACATACAATGAACCTATCAATAAATAATCCAAACACACCTTGCTGTGCCAAAAGCCTACAAAGCTGAGTTGTGGTTGTTTCGTTGTCAAGCTGCAGTTGAGCCTTCATGATCCTCTTCACCTCCTCTTTAATCTTTGATGGACTCCCAGATCCACGGCAATGTGAGAACGTTTCACGGTTTTCTAGCCTTTTAAGAAAACAGTATATACCTACATGACTTACCCGTATCCCCTCCCCCAACAACAAATTTCTAATCGCTCTACTAGTACGGCAATGTTGATGGTAAAACAGAATTCTTTGCTTCACGCACGCCAAAAATATCATTTTAAAGCCAGATGAAAACTACAGACAGAAATGTTAAGCCTTCGCAGCGCTTTAACGATATAGTACCTTTGCATATGGCGATACGCGAAGTGAAATGACACAGCTGCTGAGGCCTCTCTGTGCCTGCAGCTGTATCGGACACTAGTCCTGAACATGTTATCATGTTGACTGTAGTACGAACATAAGTATTACGTTACGAAAGTAGAAAATTACTTTGCGTTAACATTATTGACAAATACCAAAACCATCAATAACTTACGCACGGTTCTTTTTCTTTTTCGTGTTACTCTTGGTGGTACTGGTGCAGCTGGTGGTGCAGCTAGTAAGTATAACAAAAATAATACAGATAAAAGGGCACTACTATTTAAATATAAAGGATCATTTAGAAAAAAGACTTAAAACATTCTCTGGAAGTCTGAAATGCCTTGAACAAATGGTTATTATGCAGTGGAGTTTTAAGGTACTGAATTCGCAATTTGCAATACATTTTCATGCAAGCGTTGTGCTTCTTTGCATGTCTTGGAAAGTACAGTACAAATTATATGTGTTAGGTCCCTTTTCATGCAAACACCAACATACATTGAAAATGAATTTATAAAACGAATACATTTTGCCATTCAAATGATTTTGTGCGATAAACGAGCATTGTAGCATTTGTTTGGACTAACATATTATGATTTTAGTACACTATAACACACTAGGTATCATCAAAAACTGATGCATCTAATAGCGTTACCTTTTATGGGTATTCTTCTCGTTGGTCTTGTTGCTGTTGAGTAGTAAAATATAACAATATTGGTACAGTCAACCCTCAATATAAGGACACATCTACATAGGCAAATCCCTACTGGAAATATTCACTAAGAGAGAAATGTGCACCTAATCATTCACACTGTGTGTTTAGATTCACAGTGTTACAAATGAAGAGATGAAAGAAATGACACCTTCAGGCAATATGCAAGGGAACCAGATTTTAACATTCAACCATTATTTCTTAACAGTTGTAGATCTGCTACATTGGCTACAGTACAGTGTCTTGATTTCTGAAAATGCTAAGTGCCAATTCAGAGTTACAATCTGGAAAATATTTGCTTGCATCCATAAACAGATTTAAGAATTAGCATTACACAATATAGCCTGGCAAAAAGTTGTTTCACTGATTGCCTGGCTTGTTCTAGTTTTAAGAGTTTACAGAATGTTCTCCACGCTACGCCTAAGGAAGCTCAAATTTTCTCCCAATAAACTGTGTGTGTATGTACCCTGTGGTCAAATTAACACCGGTTCCGTGAGAATTTAATACTTTTTCTGTCGAACCCAACTTTAGGAAAATTAGTCGGAAAAGCGCCAATTATGTGGAAAAGTACATTTTAGCTTAGTTAAACTATCGCAGAGATGTTTGCCGTTATTTCTAGCCTCGCATGTATAGCATTGGCTAACCAGTATGCACTCGTAGTGACGCGGTTTGCTATTTTTCGGTCATCGAGCGTAGCTGAGTACACTTTTTTATGAAGCTGTTGAGAGCATGCCTGGATGCACTTTTAGACTTCATTTGGTACCAAACTAAGACCACAGTAGTTATCGTACTCTACGATGGCTCGGTTCTTGCAGAACACAGCTGTGCCTCGTATCCAGGCCATATACTTTTTCACTAATTAATTAATTATGGCGCTCGTATGTTCGTTGAAGCATAAGAAGCCAGTTTGCGATCGTTGCGATGCTGGAACAAATTGCACCAAATGTTGCCCATGCCAACCACGAACTAGAGGTCGTCCAAGGAAGTCGGATGAATCTGAGACTCCATATCGGATCAATCCTGAAAGGGAAGCTAGAGTCCATTCTGCAGATGTATCTGTTGGGAAGGCGGTTGAGGATTGCAGTGAGCCTACATGTAGCACACACACCTATTGCCATGCGTCATCGCAAGCACACATCATTGAGATACTGGAGTGCATGGGCTGCGAGGATTATAATAGTAGCGTACGAAAACTCCCGCATGTCGATGTTAGGCAGCAAGTGCTATACGCGACCAATGACGAGATCGACGCTGCTGGTATGCATCGGGTAGAAAATGTGTTTTGGAGAGGAGTCAAGGCATGGGCCCGCATTATTCTTCCAAATCTCAGGCTAAAAGCTGATGCCGATTTGAAGACTGCACTCAGCATAAAGTCTGTTGTGGCTGCCATAGGAGAGATCACTGAGGCTGAGCCAATTGATGATGATCAGGTCCCCTCTGTTTCTGCACCACTGTTAGACATGGACATGCTTACCACTATTCCCACCACCATCAGGGATGTGCTTGTTCATGAGAAACGGTACACATCAACCAATGCAAGGAGATTTCTTGTCCCTCTAGCCAGTCTTCCCAGTGCACAAGTAGCATCCCTCCTTGCAATCAGTAAAAGCTCTGCTAAACGTTTGCTATTTCAAGCCAAGGTGGATAAACTCTACCTTACACATGGTGTGGAACTTGAAGAGCATAGTGGAACGCAGTATCGAGTACACAGGGATGTGATCCATTCAGCTGTTGATTTCATCTACAGCGATGAAAACATTGGTCGTCTAGCGTGGGAAGCCCGTAAGCGTTCCCCAAACAGGAATCCCAGATGGAAAGACCTAGAAAATGTGTCTGCAATGAGGTTGCTGGTGTTAAAGCACGACGTAGCCACCATGTTCAGAGTGTACTCTGACAAGTACAAAAATGCTTTGCCTGGGAAGCCACCTCTTGGAAAGACATTGTTCTACTCCATTACCAACAACATCACCGGAGGAGGAAAGCAGCAGGAAGCACGTGCTGGGGTGGACTACATCAAGGTCAACTTCCACATTGACAACTTTGTCATTGTGGACAAGATCATTGATGTCATTGCACCACTATCAGACCTGGACCACACCCTACGTGATGAGCTGTGTGGCCTCCGTTCCCATGTTTACACGTTCCTCAGCTACGGCTATGCTGCACATGCAAGGGAGGGGGTGAGGGTAGCAGAGGACAGGGAAGAGCACAGCCATCTGCCCCAGGAGCACGAAGCCCAACAGTTTAAGGCATACAAGGAGCTGGAGAAGTTGCTTTCAGATCCTGACATGTATGATGTGCCAGCCACTCAGGTGGAGTTTGTGAGACACATTCAAAAGCAACTTAACTGCTGTGGACTAGCAAGGGGAGCTGTGGAGAGTAAGAGCAATTTCGCCACCACCCATTCACCAGTGTTTCAACTGGACCTGGCACCAAATAGGAAACCAAACAGGAATCCAAAAGCTGGTGGTCAACTGGAGTGCAATGCCTGCAGGAGTACTTTTTTATTCTATGACAGGCTGAGGCGTATGGCTCTGACTAGGTTGGATGAGGACCCCACCAGACTGCCTGAGATGGCTGATGTGCTGCTTGCTTTGCATCAGTGTGAGCGTCGCTCGTATCGGTATATGGCCCATGTCATGCTAGCAGCGCAACAGGCATACCAGATGAAGATGGCCATAGCTGAAATGGACTGTAACACTGCCTATATGGTCTTTGACTTCAAACAGAAGTTCCTGGCAAAAGGATTCCGTGAAGGAGGTGACTCTTACTACAGGAAAAAAAGGAATGCTGTGGTGGGGAGCTGGGGTGCATGTAAAGGCGAACACACCGCAAGATATCAGGAGTGATGAGCCCATCATGAAACCTTATGTGGAGATAGACTTCACAGCAGAGAGGGCACGTTTGAAGGACCTGCAGGTAAATGAGGTAAGTGGTTTGGAGACAGAAGAGGATTGTGAAGAAGGGATGGAAGAAGAGCATTGTGTCCTGGTGGAGGTGGAGGATGGTGGTGAGGAGGTGGAGGATGGTGGTGAGGAGGTGGAGGATGGTGGTGAGGAGGTGGAGGATGGTGGTGAGGAGGTGGAGGATGGTGGTGAGGAGGTGGAGGATGGTGGTGAGGAGGTGGAGGATGGTGGTGAGGAGGTGGATGATGGTGCGGCGGTGGGCTGGTGGTGCGCGGTGGCGCTGGTGTGCCGGCTGGCGGCTGGGCGGCGTGGCGGCTGGTGGTGCGGCGGTGGCGGCTGGTGGTGCGGCGTGGCGGCTGGTGTCGGCGGTGGCGGCTGGTGGTGGCGAGCGGTGGCGGCTGTGGTTCGCTGTGCGGCTGTGCGCGGTGGCGGCTGGTGGTGCGGCGGTGGCGGCTGGTGGTGCGCGGTGGCGGTGTGGGGCTGAGGTGGAGGATGGTGGGATGAGGTGGAGGATGGTGGGGAGGAGGGGATGGAGGATGGTAATGTACTATAGTCTTGGCCAAAAGGTACCTTCTGTGATTGCGTCCATTCCTTTGTGCCATGCTGCATCACTGATTGCCCCAATGGGTGAGGAGGGCATCAATTTTACAGGTGTTAGTGTGATGCTGAACAGTGACAGCCATGATGCATGTGCTCAAGTAATAAAGGAAAAGAGGCATTACAGGAAGAAATGTCGGGGTATCAGCCAGCGAGAGGAGCTAAGAGTACAAAAGCTACATGCAGATGAGGAGGCTATGAAGACCATTCAAGCAGTTTACCCACAGTGTACTATTTGCCACTACCACTTTAAGTCACAGACATTGCTGGACAAGCACATGTGTGATGGTATAAGAGAGCCTCAGGATGCCCTGAGCATCGCAATGAGGCATGCTAATGAGCTCCTGTCCAAGATGGACTTGTCTGTTGATGATGCCATAGCTATGCATCAAACATATTTGTGGATGGTACTGGTGAAATTCCATATGCAACCTTTGAACCCAACTTTTATTCAGGTTGGGCTCACACGAGGAAGAATATGCACCCTGAGCTGACCTCTACAGTAATCCATATCATACATGAGTGCTGGAAGGCTGGGGAATGCAGAGATTCTGGCATGGAGAAGATATCAGCCGATGGTGTGTATGCCCGACTGGAGGAGATGCAGTTACAGAAGATAATTCGTTTGAGTGAGCTGCCACTTGTTGGGAAGATTCGTGCTGTATACCAAAGCATTGGAACAAAGTCCCAGGATTTGTTAGCTGGTGGTCGTAAGCTTGGAAGGCCCCACAGTGATGAAGGCAAAAAGAAGTCCAGAGTAAATTTGGATGAGCTTGATGTGTCAAAGGACCTGTTGAAGTGGACCAAGCCAGAACTGGAGGCATACTTAGTCCACCACCACATCAAGAAGACTGGCAACAAGCCTGAACTTATCAGGCGCGTTCAGGAACATATGGCTGACATTTTACAATGAAATTGTTTTGTTCTTCACACGCATATCAACAGAGTAACTACTGATATTGATTTACATGTACTCGCGCAAGCGCGTAGGCCTGCACACCACCTATATTTGGGTCTGGAGACGAGATCCAAAGGAGTGTAGTGTTTGTTTCGATGCTAGAACGATAGGATAATGCAAATATATGCTGGAGCGCTACCTATCGAATCCAGGCAAGCATGTTTATATAGTTTTTGTTCACAAAAACCTCGTCAGAAAAATGTGTCCTGTTTCCGGTAAGAGGTCTTACCCGATCGACTCTAAACAACGTAGGTTCTCATCCGAAGTAGTTAAAAGGCTGGCTGTACCTTCAAACATCGTCAAAAGAGTTGAACTACCAGGTACAACTGTAATTGCGGCAATTGGAACCCTTCCGACTAATTTTCCAAAAAGTGAGTTGGACAAAACAAGCGAAAAAAGTATTAAATTCTCACGAAACCGGTGTTAAATATACCAACTCATTGTAAACAAGTAAGACGACTCATGCAGTTTACTTCTAACCCCTTTGCAGAATATGTATGGGGCAATGAGGGAATGTCTGGTAAGCTTTGCAAAGTTTTAATAACTCAGAGGAATTAATTATTGACATTGTCATATGATAAAAGCAATTTGTTGCTGTGTTACATATCCAAGTTCCTGTTAACGTGCACTTCTATTCACAATGAAGATTATTGAACTAACGCATGGAGTGTAATGGATATCTCCACTAGTACAGCTAGCTTTACCAGTATCAAAAGGATTTACGCTTTAGTTATCTCGTCCCTATGCAAATTTATTTTTTTTGCTGTGCACCCAGGTCTTAAACACTAAACACACCATTGCACAAACATAAATCCTGACCTTTTCATAGAGACTACAGTGTAATATATCGATACGTGCAAGACAATTAGATACAAACAAATAGTTCCAATGGTGCCATGCATGCATGTTCTTTTACCCCACAACCCTGACAGCGTCCTCAAAATGCATCTATAAATCATTCCAATAACAATCCTATCTGCCTTTACTTAACACCTCACAATCTAAATTGTAACCAACTTACAGCTCATTTTGAGAGATGAAGACGTGTAATACTACAAAAACAACAAAAAAACCATATCACACGAAGTAGTAGACACAGGGATGGATATCAGATAGTTGAGACAAACCATTAAATACAGTACAGGGGTAATTATAACAGTCGGACATCGGACATTTGGCAGTCAAATTGTGCCCAATGTCCAATCAAACCGATAATTGATCGGATATTATGTTCAATATTTGTAGAGCCAAAAAATGGCTGCACGTAAACGCAAAGGATTGGAGGTGCGCTGTGAAGATAATGAAGACATGGAAAAGGAAGCTGGAAGTAGTACGGATTTGAAGAAAAGGCAGGTATCAAAGAGTACATTTGATATTTGGCAACGAAAACATGAAGAGTACCCAATGTAATATAAACCAATGGTGAGGAAGATTAAACTAACCAATAGTGAGGTAGATTAAACTAACCAATGGTGAAGTAGATTAAACTAACCAAATCAAACACAGGCCTGGCTTCGTTGCGAGTTAGACAAATGAACAAACTTGGTACTATATTTGTATTGCAATGTTTGCGGCATGTAAAAGGAACGTATTCGATCGATGAAAAACTACACCAACACATGAGTCACAAGTTCGACAAATCAAAATTTAGCAATCTAACTGCACACGCAACTAGTGACATTCTAAAGCTGCAATGATTCAGTTCCGAGTTGATTTAGCAAAAGCAATAGGCGAATCTACTGCCATGCTATCGCCTATTGCTGCATGCGTTTCAATGCTCGATGATGAGACATACGCAATAATGAAGCAAAAGTTTGACTTATGCTACTTAATGGCAAAGGAAAGTATCCCTTTTGTTAAATATCCAGCCTTGCAGGAATTGGAGACACAGCTTGGCGTTAAGTTAGGGCTTGCGTATAGCACACCTGTTTCTGCGCAGTATTTTACAAGCTACATTGCTCAAATGCTTCGTGCAGCTTTTGTGGACAAACTCTCTATATGCCTCCGCTACATCAGGACTCCACAGAGCAGTCTTGCCGCTATCACAGCGGCACTAGCAAAATAGACAGGGTATACATACATATCTTTCAACCCGTACATTATAGTAATAATATGCATGCATGGATGCACATCATGCTGGCACATACGCTATGCTGTAGCGTTCCTGTCTATATGTATGCTGAGTAAATTTACTGAGTAACTATTGTTTGGGGGGTAGAGTAGGCCCCATACACACTGGCCTCCTCACATTGGGCAGGGATATGGCATTTTACGAGTGGGTGGTGCCATACCACCACACCCCCAAACACACCGCGTCACGCCTAACTTGACCCAGACTCCCACTGGTCAAAGGTATGCAGTAGTGGGCTAAGGACGTTTCCTGCAACACAGTCATCGTGATAGAAGAGGTTAAATACAGTTTCTGGTACTTAAACACAGTTAACCGACATTGCGCGTTCGTTCACCATTAGCGGTCATGCATGATTATCATACGATCATCTCACTTAGCAAATAACAATGCCATCCGCAAGCGCAATTATCAGACCCAAAAATGTGCCTAATGCGGTTAAAGGATTAAATTATCTAAGAAATAGAGTATGGCAAAAATATGGTATAAGGTACTCAAAAGTGGTTATTGCTCTGGGACTGTTATCCAGTGCATCGCTCTGATCCTGCATTGGAAGTACTCAAAAGTAAGTACCCAAATTCAATACTTCTCTTTGTGCCAGCTCCTGCACAGCTGAGCTTCAGCCACTAGACTTATCATATAACTTTGTGTTTAAATCTGGAGTAGCCACTCTCTTTGTATCACGGATGAGCCAGGTAGCTCAGGTACAACTATTGAGAGGTGTATCACACTTACGTTTGACCTTAGCTTGAGAAGTGTCAAGACTCCCTTCGTAAAATGGGTCTACACGATGCAGAAAAAATCTCAGATATACCAAGAAGCCTGTCATGGCTGATGGTTGAAAGCAAGTATCTTGGGCTACCACAGATGAAGGTATTGAAGAAAGAGATACCCTTTACGAGGAAGCAAGAACCTTGGAGAGACAAAAGGAACTGTTTGTGGTGAAGGGTGGGAGATGCTGCAGTTGCAGGATTAATTGAACAGACAGTAGTAGAAAGCAGGTCTAAAAGAAAAAGTGAAAAGATGATTGAACGAACCAGTGGTGAAGATGATAACGGTGAACAGTGGACAGAGATCGAGGAACTGAATGATGATGTGGAAGGCGAAGAGAACACGCCGGTCCTAATTGTCCGATATCCTAGCTAGTTACATTAATATAGCAATATGCACCACCCGTTATGGTCGCACCACGACGCTACCACCTAAATACAAGTTCTTGTAGAACTGTTTGGTTGCTGAACGTTTGTAATGTGCTGAAAACTTGCTTTATGTTATGTACGTAATTTATCATCACCTTTACAAAATAAGAATTACGTATTACGTATAAATGGATTAGTTATTAAAAATACAAATACAATATATGAATCTATTCATTGTATTATTCGTATTTACTTGATCTCTACAGTAGATGACTTTTCTTTTGTTTCTAGTTTGTCCGCCAACTACCTATTCAACAAAAGCTATTTCTTCACCTAATTTGAGCACTACACAATTCAGTTGACTATGTAGCAGCAAGGTCAGAAAGTGTCAACATATGGTGCCATTGTAGACAAAGCTAAAATCAATTTACCTAGTCACGTGACAATAATGAATTAACGAAACAACACACAACGTACACTGATAGTGCTCGAAAGTTTGCTCCACTTGTGACGAGTAAATGGCTCTCGAACTCTTGACAATGCACAAGCGCGAAGAACTAAAGAGGACCAAATGATGTACAAGAACGAAAGTTAACGAACAATCACACACACATACACACAACATACATAAGCTGGTAGTGCTCGTGTTACTTGCTTAACTTGTAACTCACGAACTCTTGACAATGCACAAGCGCGAAGAACTAAAGAGGACCAAATAATGTACAATAACGAAACTTAACGCACGAACCCCCGGGACACATGCACACAACACACACACACGCACGCACACACACACATACACACACACACACACGCACACACATACACAACATACCAAACACACACGTACGCTGATAGTGCTCGTATTACTCTTATGTTTGCTGAACTTTGACGAGTAGTTTCTCTTGACAACGCACAAGCGTGACGAACGTACGATGAAACAGCAGAACTAAATCCGCGCTTCAGAGATAATTTATACAGCGATTGCAACGCGTCACGTGAGCCGAAGAGCCATCCGACCTGCACGTGCATAAAAGTGCGAAACGGACATCAAATTCGCTTGTTTGTGACAGCCACGAAAGGAAGACAGTATCCATTGCTGTGATAAAGTACGTTATATTTTTTTGTCATTTATAGAATTTGACGCGTGATTTTATATTGTCCAATGAAATTTTACAATGTCGGATACGCACTTTTTAGTGGGACAGCATCTTGTGCATCCGCGGGCTTTTTATTCATACGATCATTTGCCTAGCATGAAAAATGGTTATATTTTAGCGTGATGTTATGTTTTTGTCCAAAGCGCACTTGTAACGACCCCTATAGCATATTGGGTATGCAAAACTTGTGGGACAGTTTAGCCGTAGCTGCGCAGATTAGTGGGGTAAAACTGATACTGGCTTGTAGCTCTTTCCTTATATTCTAGTGTCCAGGTATTGTACTGCATGCATGTACACCACACGTTTGGTTCACGGCGTGTATTTTTTTAAAGGGAATGGGAAAAAGGAAATTTAGATTGGGGCAACATCTGAAGAATGAAGAGCGCGAGCAGCGAAGTCTAATCGTGTCTGTTCCTCGCGAGAGTGTCGATATTTCTGTTTCTTCGTCCCTGACTATATCACACTGCCTCCGCCATTGGCCTGCCCTGTTTCCATACCGTTAGCAGTGATTTCAGAATGTGTGGTTTCATCTCTCAAACGTCTTACAAGCAATCTTAGCCTGTTAATTAGATCCGTTTCCTGCCTAGACTGTAGCCTCCAAACATCCTTCTCTTGTACTCTGCAAGTTCCAGATTCATGGTTCTGGCATAACAGTCCACGTTAACAGGACTATCAACTGCTGTGGCTCCATCGATCAAAAACTAAACTGGCCATTGAGCCTTCAGAATAGAACTATCTGCTCAGATGTTTGCAGAGTGCTAAGTTTTCTTCCTACCAATGTAAATTCTCTTGCAAAGTTGAAATCTGTTTTGGATGTATACTGGGATGGTGCATACCTGTGTAGTGGAAACCCAGATCATCATTTACCTCAGCAATGGTGCTACAATGCCTCCACGCTCCATGGTCTGTGTGGTATGCATTGTTTTGTATGTTCTGAGTTTACATTTTGTTCCACCTATAGGTAACAAGTCATCACAGATATAGCACCTACAGTTAAGAACAGTGAAGATGTTCTATTCTTTTGGTCAATGCTAAGTTCTAACTGTGATGAGGAATCAAGCAAAACTTTGTTTCAAATGGTAGTGGATTTGTGGGTAACAGTTCGGGGTTATTCATGCTCAAGTGCTTGGGTATAAAAGTACAAGATTGCCCAAAAGAAATCAACACAGAAGTCGAAAGGCATTAGGAAGATAAACGTTTATGTCGTTTGAACGTAGTGAATTTGACAGAAACTATGCTCTCTCCGATTGCAATTGGATACATATGATGTAGATGTGAGCATGGCCACGCGGTGGAGGGTATATTAGACTTGGGAGCGGGAAGATTGGTCAGTCTAGGTCTCAGTGCACGTGACACCAAGAAATTTCTCTATGTCTGATCACAAGGAGGAAAACGCTGTTCTGACGGATAAGGGAAAGGACGCTGACAGATCTTCTGACCGTTTGCTTACTGTGCGAATGGACCTGATGCTTCAGTCCATGCAGCGCGACACCGGGAAATTTCACTATGTCTGATCACGAGGAGGAAAACGCTGTTCTGACGGATGACGCGGATCGAAAAAGCAGAACATGCGGCGGAGAGGAAGATCGCCAAGCGCCTGCACAAGGCAAAAGAGCCTACCGCACTGGTACCATTCGCGGGGTCCGCACCAGGAGCCTGCCACCAGTGTGGCGAAATCGGCCATTGGAGGCGTGAATGCCCTAAACGTGTGGTCGCAGGTGCAACGTATCCTTTATTACATGTAGTGAGTAAAAATGCGGAGTATACAGAGGACACGTGTTCAGGTGTCAAGGGTGTATGTAAGGGGAATGAAGGTGTTGATTTACAGAAAGGTGACATTTTATTGCCACCCCATGGTGTGTATCCTACTGTCAAGGGTAGACTGAATAGTTGCGTTACTTCTTGGTGGGAGGAGTTATGTGCCCACCACCATCCCTTATTCCCAGGGTTTTGAAACATGCAGAAATATGCTAAGCAAAGGGAACTTTGGTTGTGCCTGCATGGGAATCAGGCCCATTTTGGCCACTAATATGTCCCAATGGTCTAGATTTGGCCAAGTTTGTCGACGCATTTGTGTTGCTGCCATTGTCAGATAATCTTTTTTGCCCTGGTGAATCTGGGCAAGTGTTGTTCCATGGGGAAGTCCCTAACTCTGATGTCTATGCTCTCAGGGTTAATTGTGTGGTATAACCTTGCACTGGGCAGTTGCTTGGGTATGCTTGCATTCTGTAACAATGTGAGCTGTGCCAACCTTTGCGTGTTGACTGTGTTTAGCCATTTGGGCTGCATCAACTGGCGTGTTGACTGCGTTTAGCCATTTGGGCTGTGTCGACCGGTGTGTTACTGTGTTTAGCCACTTGGGCTGTGTCAACTGGCGTGTTGACTGTGTTTAGCCATTTGGGCTGTGTCAACCGGCGTGTTGACTGCGTTTAGCCATTTGGGCTGTGTCAATCGGCGTGTTGACTGTGTTTAGCCATTTGGGCTGAGTCAACCGGCGTGTTGACCATTGATTACGAGAACAATCATCAGTGAATTTCTAACTGCTTTTTTCTATCCTTGTTGATATGATGTCTGCAGGTGTCTGGCCTTTGCTGATAAATCTGGGGGACCCTGAGTTACAACGCTTAGCCCAGTCTCTACCAGCCACGGTTCTGAGAAGCAGGGCAGATTCCACAACAAAGAAATATCTAGGTGCATACCAGAGATGGAAGACCCAGACACGAAGTACCTGCATTCCCTGTCCAAGCAGTGCATTTGCACTATACCTGCAACATCTAAGTGAGTCTGTGCAGTCCAAAGCTGCAGTAGAGGAGGCAGTGCATGCACTGTCATGGTTGCATGAGGTAGCCGGGCTTGAGCCTGTGAGTAGTGTGCCTATAGTGCAGGCTACACTGAGTGGTCTGAGGCGTGTTCTGGCCAAACCCAAAACTCGTAAAGAGTAGATATGTTGAAGGCCATGGTGGAGTCTGTGGGGCTAGATCCATCCCTGACGGAGGTCAGGTTGTTGGCAATGTGTTTGATATCATTTGCTGGATTCCTGAGGTGCGATGAGCTGATTAAGCTTAAGTGTTCCGATATAACTATAAATGCAGTGAGTATGATTATTACTGTTGCCTCCAGTAAGACAGATCAGTACAGAGAGGGATCTTCCCTTGTTGTGGCTAGGACATGGACAGAGACCTGTCCAGTGAGCATGTTGGAAAGGTATTTCACCATGGGTGGGTAGTGTGCCTATAGTGCATGTGCTCAAGTAATAAAGGAAAAGAGGCATTACAGGAAGAAATGTCGGGGTATCAGCCAGCGAGAGGAGCTAAGAGTACAAAAGCTACATGCAGATGAGGAGGCTATGAAGACCATTCAAGCAGTTTACCCACAGTGTACTATTTGCCACTACCACTTTAAGTCACAGACATTGCTGGACAAGCACATGTGTGATGGTATAAGAGAGCCTCAGGATGCCCTGAGCATCGCAATGAGGCATGCTAATGAGCTCCTGTCCAAGATGGACTTGTCTGTTGATGATGCCATAGCTATGCATCAAACATATTTGTGGATGGTACTGGTGAAATTCCATATGCAACCTTTGAACCCAACTTTTATTCAGGTTGGGCTCACACGAGGAAGAATATGCACCCTGAGCTGACCTCTACAGTAATCCATATCATACATGAGTGCTGGAAGGCTGGGGAATGCAGAGATTCTGGCATGGAGAAGATATCAGCCGATGGTGTGTATGCCCGACTGGAGGAGATGCAGTTACAGAAGATAATTCGTTTGAGTGAGCTGCCACTTGTTGGGAAGATTCGTGCTGTATACCAAAGCATTGGAACAAAGTCCCAGGATTTGTTAGCTGGTGGTCGTAAGCTTGGAAGGCCCCACAGTGATGAAGGCAAAAAGAAGTCCAGAGTAAATTTGGATGAGCTTGATGTGTCAAAGGACCTGTTGAAGTGGACCAAGCCAGAACTGGAGGCATACTTAGTCCACCACCACATCAAGAAGACTGGCAACAAGCCTGAACTTATCAGGCGCGTTCAGGAACATATGGCTGACATTTTACAATGAAATTGTTTTGTTCTTCACACGCATATCAACAGAGTAACTACTGATATTGATTTACATGTACTCGCGCAAGCGCGTAGGCCTGCACACCACCTATATTTGGGTCTGGAGACGAGATCCAAAGGAGTGTAGTGTTTGTTTCGATGCTAGAACGATAGGATAATGCAAATATATGCTGGAGCGCTACCTATCGAATCCAGGCGAGCATGTTTATATAGTTTTTGTTCACAAAAACCTCGTCAGAAAAATGTGTCCTGTTTCCGGGAAGAGGTCTTACCCGATCGACTCTAAACAACGTAGGTTCTCATCCGAAGTAGTTAAAAGGCTGGCTGTACCTTCAAACATCGTCAAAAGAGTTGAACTACCAGGTACAACTGTAATTGCGGCAACTGGAACCCTTCCGACTAATTTTCCAAAAAGTGAGTTCGACAAAACAAGCGAAAAAAGTATTAAATCGGTGTTAAATATACCAACTCATTGTAAACAAGTAAGACGACTCATGCAGTTTACTTCTAACCCCTTTGCAGAATATGTATGGGGCAATGAGGGAATGTCTGGTAAGCTTTGCAAAGTTTTAATAACTCAGAGGAATTAATTATTGACATTGTCACATGATAAAAGCAATTTGTTGCTGTGTTACATATCCAAGTTCCTGTTAACGTGCACTTCTATTCACAATGAAGATTATTGAACTAACGCATGGAGTGTAATGGATATCTCCACTAGTACAGCTAGCTTTACCAGTATCAAAAGGATTTACGCTTTAGTTATCTCGTCCCTATGCAAATTTATTTTTTTTGCTGTGCACCCAGGTCTTAAACACTAAACACACCATTGCACAAACATAAATCCTGACCTTTTCATAGAGACTACAGTGTAATATATCGATACGTGCAAGACAATTAGATACAAACAAATAGTTCCAATGGTGCCATGCATGCATGTTCTTTTACCCCACAACCCTGACAGCGTCCTCAAAATGCATCTATAAATCATTCCAATAACAATCCTATCTGCCTTTACTTAACACCTCACAATCTAAATTGTAACCAACTTACAGCTCATTTTGAGAGATGAAGACGTGTAATACTACAAAAACAACAAAAAAACCATATCACACGAAGTAGTAGACACAGGGATGGATATCAGATAGTTGAGACAAACCATTAAATACAGTACAGGGGTAATTATAACAGTCGGACATCGGACATTTGGCAGTCAAATTGTGCCCAATGTCCAATCAAACCGATAATTGATCGGATATTATGTTCAATATTTGTAGAGCCAAAAAATGGCTGCACGTAAACGCAAAGGATTGGAGGTGCGCTGTGAAGATAATGAAGACATGGAAAAGGAAGCTGGAAGTAGTACGGATTTGAAGAAAAGGCAGGTATCAAAGAGTACATTTGATATTTGGCAACGAAAACATGAAGAGTACCCAATGTAATATAAACCAATGGTGAGGAAGATTAAACTAACCAATAGTGAGGTAGATTAAACTAACCAATGGTGAAGTAGATTAAACTAACCAAATCAAACACAGGCCTGGCTTCGTTGCGAGTTAGACAAATGAACAAACTTGGTACTATATTTGTATTGCAATGTTTGCGGCATGTACAAGGAACGTATTCGATCGATGAAAAACTACACCAACACATGAGTCACAAGTTCGACAAATCAAAATTTAGCAATCTAACTGCACACGCAACTAGTGACATTCTAAAGCTGCAATGATTCAGTTCCGAGTTGATTTAGCAAAAGCAATAGGCGAATCTACTGCCATGCTATCGCCTATTGCTGCATGCGTTTCAATGCTCGATGATGAGACATACGCAATAATGAAGCAAAAGTTTGACTTATGCTACTTAATGGCAAAGGAAAGTATCCCTTTTGTTAAATATCCAGCCTTGCAGGAATTGGAGACACAGCTTGGCGTTAAGTTAGGGCTTGCGTATAGCACACCTGTTTCTGCGCAGTATTTTACAAGCTACATTGCTCAAATGCTTCGTGCAGCTTTTGTGGACAAACTCTCTATATGCAGCATACCTCCGCTACATCAGGACTCCACAGAGCAGTCTTGCCGCTATCACAGCGGCACTAGCAAAATAGACAGGGTATACATACATATCTTTCAACCCGTACATTATAGTAATAATATGCATGCATGGATGCACATCATGCTGGCACATACGCTATGCTGTAGCGTTCCTGTCTATATGTATGCTGAGTAAATTTACTGAGTAACTATTGTTTGGGGGGTAGAGTAGGCCCCATACACACTGGCCTCCTCACATTGGGCAGGGATATGGCATTTTACGAGTGGGTGGTGCCATACCACCACACCCCCAAACACACCGCGTCACGCCTAACTTGACCCAGACTCCCACTGGTCAAAGGTATGCAGTAGTGGGCTAAGGACGTTTCCTGCAACACAGTCATCGTGATAGAAGAGGTTAAATACAGTTTCTGGTACTTAAACACAGTTAACCGACATTGCGCGTTCGTTCACCATTAGCGGTCATGCATGATTATCATACGATCATCTCACTTAGCAAATAACAATGCCATCTGCAAGCGCAATTATCAGACCCAAAAATGTGCCTAATGCGGTTAAAGGATTAAATTATCTAAGAAATAGAGTATGGCAAAAATATGGTATAAGGTACTCAAAAGTGGTTATTGCTCTGGGACTGTTATCCAGTGCATCGCTCTGATCCTGCATTGGAAGTACTCAAAAGTAAGTACCCAAATTCAATACTTCTCTTTGTGCCAGCTCCTGCACAGCTGAGCTTCAGCCACTAGACTTATCATATAACTTTGTGTTTAAATCTGGAGTAGCCACTCTCTTTGTATCACGGATGAGCCAGGTAGCTCAGGTACAACTATTGAGAGGTGTATCACACTTACGTTTGACCTTAGCTTGAGAAGTGTCAAGACTCCCTTCGTAAAATGGGTCTACACGATGCAGAAAAAATCTCAGATATACCAAGAAGCCTGTCATGGCTGATGGTTGAAAGCAAGTATCTTGGGCTACCACAGATGAAGGTATTGAAGAAAGAGATACCCTTTACGAGGAAGCAAGAACCTTGGAGAGACAAAAGGAACTGTTTGTGGTGAAGGGTGGGAGATGCTGCAGTTGCAGGATTAATTGAACAGACAGTAGTAGAAAGCAGGTCTAAAAGAAAAAGTGAAAAGATGATTGAACGAACCAGTGGTGAAGATGATAACGGTGAACAGTGGACAGAGATCGAGGAACTGAATGATGATGTGGAAGGCGAAGAGAACACGCCGGTCCTAATTGTCCGATATCCTAGCTAGTTACATTAATATAGCAATATGCACCACCCGTTATGGTCGCACCACGACGCTACCACCTATTCTTGTAGAACTGTTTGGTTGCTGAACGTTTGTAATGTGCTGAAAACTTGCTTTATATGTTATGTACGTAATTTATCATCACCTTTACAAAATAAGAATTACGTATTACGTATAAATGGATTAGTTATTAAAAATACAAATACAATATATGAATCTATTCATTGTATTATTCGTATTTACTTGATCTCTACAGTAGATGACTTTTCTTTTGTTTCTAGTTTGTCCGCCAACTACCTATTCAACAAAAGCTATTTCTTCACCTAATTTGAGCACTACACAATTCAGTTGACTATGTAGCAGCAAGGTCAGAAAGTGTCAACATATGGTGCCATTGTAGACAAAGCTAAAATCAATTTACCTAGTCACGTGACAATAATGAATTAACGAAACAACACACAACGTACACTGATAGTGCTCGAAAGTTTGCTCCACTTGTGACGAGTAAATGGCTCTCGAACTCTTGACAATGCACAAGCGCGAAGAACTAAAGAGGACCAAATGATGTACAAGAACGAAAGTTAACGAACAATCACACACACATACACACAACATACATAAGCTGGTAGTGCTCGTGTTACTTGCTTAACTTGTAACTCACGAACTCTTGACAATGCACAAGCGCGAAGAACTAAAGAGGACCAAATAATGTACAATAACGAAACTTAACGCACGAACCCCCGGGACACATGCACACAACACACACACACGCACGCACACACACATACACACACACACACACGCACACACATACACAACATACCAAACACACACGTACGCTGATAGTGCTCGTATTACTCTTATGTTTGCTGAACTTTGACGAGTAGTTTCTCTTGACAACGCACAAGCGTGACGAACGTACGATGAAACAGCAGAACTAAATCCGCGCTTCAGAGATAATTTATACAGCGATTGCAACGCGTCACGTGAGCCGAAGAGCCATCCGACCTGCACGTGCATAAAAGTGCGAAACGGACATCAAATTCGCTTGTTTGTGACAGCCACGAAAGGAAGACAGTATCCATTGCTGTGATAAAGTACGTTATATTTTTTTGTCATTTATAGAATTTGACGCGTGATTTTATATTGTCCAATGAAATTTTACAATGTCGGATACGCACTTTTTAGTGGGACAGCATCTTGTGCATCCGCGGGCTTTTTATTCATACGATCATTTGCCTAGCATGAAAAATGGTTATATTTTAGCGTGATGTTATGTTTTTGTCCAAAGCGCACTTGTAACGACCCCTATAGCATATTGGGTATGCAAAACTTGTGGGACAGTTTAGCCGTAGCTGCGCAGATTAGTGGGGTAAAACTGATACTGGCTTGTAGCTCTTTCCTTATATTCTAGTGTCCAGGTATTGTACTGCATGCATGTACACCACACGTTTGGTTCACGGCGTGTATTTTTTTAAAGGGAATGGGAAAAAGGAAATTTAGATTGGGGCAACATCTGAAGAATGAAGAGCGCGTGCAGCGAAGTCTAATCGTGTCTGTTCCTCGCGAGAGTGTCGATATTTCTGTTTCTTCGTCCCTGACTGTATCACACTGCCTCCGCCATTGGCCTGCCCTGTTTCCATACCGTTAGCAGTGATTTCAGAATGTGTGGTTTCATCTCTCAAACGTCTTACAAGCAATCTTAGCCTGTTAATTAGATCCGTTTCCTGCCTAGACTGTAGCCTCCAAACATCCTTCTCTTGTACTCTGCAAGTTCCAGATTCATGGTTCTGGCATAACAGTCCACGTTAACAGGACTATCAACTGCTGTGGCTCCATCGATCAAAAACTAAACTGGCCATTGAGCCTTCAGAATAGAACTATCTGCTCAGATGTTTGCAGAGTGCTAAGTTTTCTTCCTACCAATGTAAATTCTCTTGCAAAGTTGAAATCTGTTTTGGATGTATACTGGGATGGTGCATACCTGTGTAGTGGAAACCCAGATCATCATTTACCTCAGCAATGGTGCTACAATGCCTCCACGCTCCATGGTCTGTGTGGTATGCATTGTTTTGTATGTTCTGAGTTTACATTTTGTTCCACCTATAGGTAACAAGTCATCACAGATATAGCACCTACAGTTAAGAACAGTGAAGATGTTCTATTCTTTTGGTCAATGCTAAGTTCTAACTGTGATGAGGAATCAAGCAAAACTTTGTTTCAAATGGTAGTGGATTTGTGGGTAACAGTTCGGGGTTATTCATGCTCAAGTGCTTGGGTATAAAAGTACAAGATTGCCCAAAAGAAATCAACACAGAAGTCGAAAGGCATTAGGAAGATAAACGTTTATGTCGTTTGAACGTAGTGAATTTGACAGAAACTATGCTCTCTCCGATTGCAATTGGATACATATGATGTAGATGTGAGCATGGCCACGCGGTGGAGGGTATATTAGCCTTGGGAGCGGGAAGATTGGTCAGTCTAGGTCTCAGTGCACGTGACACCAAGAAATTTCTCTATGTCTGATCACAAGGAGGAAAACGCTGTTCTGACGGATAAGGGAAAGGACGCTGACAGATCTTCTGACCGTTTGCTTACTGTGCGAATGGACCTGATGCTTCAGTCCATGCAGCGCGACACCGGGAAATTTCACTATGTCTGATCACGAGGAGGAAAACGCTGTTCTGACGGATGACGCGGATCGAAAAAGCAGAACATGCGGCGGAGAGGAAGATCGCCAAGCGCCTGCACAAGGCAAAAGAGCCTACCGCACTGGTACCATTCGCGGGGTCCGCACCAGGAGCCTGCCACCAGTGTGGCGAAATCGGCCATTGGAGGCGTGAATGCCCTAAACGTGTGGTCGCAGGTGCAACGTATCCTTTATTACATGTAGTGAGTAAAAATGCGGAGTATACAGAGGACACGTGTTCAGGTGTCAAGGGTGTATGTAAGGGGAATGAAGGTGTTGATTTACAGAAAGGTGACATTTTATTGCCACCCCATGGTGTGTATCCTACTGTCAAGGGTAGACTGAATAGTTGCGTTACTTCTTGGTGGGAGGAGTTATGTGCCCACCACCATCCCTTATTCCCAGGGTTTTGAAACATGCAAAAATATGCTAAGCAAAGGGAACTTTGGTTGTGCCTGCATGGGAATCAGGCCCATTTTGGCCACTAATATGTCCCAATGGTCTAGATTTGGCCAAGTTTGTCGACGCATTTGTGTTGCTGCCATTGTCAGATAATCTTTTTTGCCCTGGTGAATCTGGGCAAGTGTTGTTCCATGGGGAAGTCCCTAACTCTGATGTCTATGCTCTCAGGGTTAATTGTGTGGTATAACCTTGCACTGGGCAGTTGCTTGGGTATGCTTGCATTCTGTAACAATGTGAGCTGTGCCAACCTTTGCGTGTTGACTGTGTTTAGCCATTTGGGCTGCATCAACTGGCGTGTTGACTGCGTTTAGCCATTTGGGCTGTGTCGACCGGTGTGTTACTGTGTTTAGCCACTTGGGCTGTGTCAACTGGCGTGTTGACTGTGTTTAGCCATTTGGGCTGTGTCAACCGGCGTGTTGACTGCGTTTAGCCATTTGGGCTGTGTCAATCGGCGTGTTGACTGTGTTTAGCCATTTGGGCTGAGTCAACCGGCGTGTTGACCATTGATTACGAGAACAATCATCAGTGAATTTCTAACTGCTTTTTTCTATCCTTGTTGATATGATGTCTGCAGGTGTCTGGCCTTTGCTGATGAATCTGGGGGACCCTGAGTTACAACGCTTAGCCCAGTCTCTACCAGCCACGGTTCTGAGAAGCAGGGCAGATTCCACAACAAAGAAATATCTAGGTGCATACCAGAGATGGAAGACCCAGACACGAAGTACCTGCATTCCCTGTCCAAGCAGTGCATTTGCACTATACCTGCAACATCTAAGTGAGTCTGTGCAGTCCAAAGCTGCAGTAGAGGAGGCAGTGCATGCACTGTCATGGTTGCATGAGGTAGCCGGGCTTGAGCCTGTGAGTAGTGTGCCTATAGTGCAGGCTACACTGAGTGGTCTGAGGCGTGTTCTGGCCAAACCCAAAACTCGTAAAGAGTAGATATGTTGAAGGCCATGGTGGAGTCTGTGGGGCTAGATCCATCCCTGACGGAGGTCAGGTTGTTGGCAATGTGTTTGATATCATTTGCTGGATTCCTGAGGTGCGATGAGCTGATTAAGCTTAAGTGTTCCGATATAACTATAAATGCAGTGAGTATGATTATTACTGTTGCCTCCAGTAAGACAGATCAGTACAGAGAGGGATCTTCCCTTGTTGTGGCTAGGACATGGACAGAGACCTGTCCAGTGAGCATGTTGGAAAGGTATTTCACCATGGGTGGGTTATGTCACACATCGCATGAGAGGGTGTTTAGGGAAATAACTAAGACCAAGACAGGGCACGGGAGATTCTGTTGGAGAAGATAAAAGCAAAGGGTTGGGACCCATCACAGTTTGGGATGCATAGTCTGAGGGCGGGAGGCGCCACAGCTGCGGCCAACGGAGATGTACCTGACCGATTGTTTAAGCGGCATGGCCACTGGAGGTCAGAGACAGCAAAGGATGGGTATGTTAAGGACTCTGTCGAAAACCGCCTGGAGGTGTCCAAACACCTGGGCCTGTAAGTGCTCACTGCTTTCTTTGTAACTCTATGTTAGGTGTCGTGCACAGCCGACGCTACACCATGTGTTGTCATGGGAGTGGGTAGGGTGCATGAGTATGTGGGAGGCAATAATAATAATAATAATGAGAGAGATAAACGTTTATGTCGTTTGAACGTAGTGAATTAGACAGAAAAAATGCTCTCTCTGATTGCAATTGGATACATATGATGTAGGTGTGAGGCATGTGAGCATGGCCACGTGGTGGTAGGTATATTAGCCTTGGGAGCGGGAAGAATGGTCAGTCTAGGTCTCAGTTTCAACGTGTGTATTTTTTCAAGTGTTTTTGTCCTACCGGTAGCAGGTTGCTCCTTGACATCATGACCACACAGATAAAAGTGGAAGATTCCGGGCAATGGAACTCAGGTGTTCAGAGCAGTATGTGTGGGTTTTTTCCACACTAAGTGAGGTTTTTTTCCTTGAGCTGGTGTGGGCCCACCGCTTTAAATAAATTAGGCAAAAATTTAAATTTAGATATAGGTAGTTGGTCCCTGCTCTGCGTGTGTGCTTGTATGTCCTTGTGAGGTGTTGGTTGTATTTGTCAATTGTCTATGTTAGGTGTCGTGCACAGCCGACGCTACACCATGTGCTGTCATGGTATTTGTGCGTAGTTTATAATGCATTTCTATGGATTCGGCTACAGATGGCACGCGTTTATAAGTGTTAAGTGGGTCAGTTGCCAATCCCTATATTTGTGTTGCGTTATAGATACCATATACCCAACGAAACAAATTCTCTATAAACATGGCGGAATCAAATACTGTTGGCTCGAGAAAAGAGGCGGATCCAGGATTTCGGGGCAATTAAGGCAAGGGTACCTCCTGCCCAACTGGGGTTGGGGGACCTCTGCAAGCTCCTCCATTGTGGTCTGGGGCGGAGCCCTAGAAGATCAGGTCCGTAAGCTGGGGGGTTTGGACTAACACCTCCCCTGTTGTCAGTTATATTTGTTTCAGGCCACCGTTTACCCGCTAGGCAGGCTGGCATTAGTAAGGTACGCGCGCGTTTAACCATAGATATTAAACCCCAAAATATCTATGGTTTAACAGGAACCCCCATTTATTGTATTCCTTTTAAATTAGACGCTTACACAGCCATGCAGAAGTTTTCTCCTTGTTTCAAAACTGTACTCAAGAGTGAATCAGACTGTTTACCAGACCCTGGTAGACCTAGCCTGGTGCAAAACCTCTGATTCATATTTGATGGAGTAAACATTGATTCATACCTGTATTACCAGAGGATTTCCAAACCTGGTTATCAGTCTGATATATGGCTGCATACAGTCTGAATCATTGTGGTATCCGCTGAAAGCCGGAGCGCATTTACGATCGTGCCCTACATGTATACCATATGCGGGTTTTGTATTTACTAACGTTCAATTATAACATTACAAGAACATAAATAAACAGGTTACAAACAATACAATGTATGCATTACACACAATACACATTTAAGCAGTACATCATATTGCTCCAATCATGCTTGAAATGCAGAGTATGTTCATTGGTAGGTTTTCGTTCAATTCTTCAGGATGACGCTCTCTCTTCAAATGTGCAACCATCTGTGCATTCATGAACAAGGGATACAGCACGCTTAACCTGGTTACAATTGGCAGTAGAAATATTCTTCTGCTGCAAGGCTGTGAGCACTACAACTTAAATGGATAACCTGTGCTTAACAACTATGAGTGTCCGTTGGTGTCATAACAAAGACAGAAGGTTTGCTCGGAACGTAACTGACATGCAGCCAAGAGCAAGGAGTACCTGTACTGAAATAGAAAACCTAGTATCACATGATCATGCAGCATTGGATCCAGATCTTGGGAGAGCGGCATCATGCTGTGTGCATAGTTATGATAACTGTGTGAGCCTTCAACAAGATGTTAGGCTGCTATTAAACTTTATCAAACAAGTACTAACAGCATCCCCCTACTGACATGCAAAACACATATTAGACTCTTACCTGACTAGAGACAGTTTCAACAAAATCTCCAGCATGTACTAGTCTGACTCAAATGCTATCATCCCATCAAAAACCTTCACACAGTCATCGGGTTGACAGTGCAGAAGCTCAATGTTGACTCCTCAGTCATTCTGAAGTCCTTTAATAGTGGGGTAGCTGAGACTAACAGTTCCAAGGCTGACATGTTTGAGGATGTTTGGACCTAAGCTGCATGTAACACATACCTGATGTATGTACATACATGCATAGGTATGCTCACTTTCCTTAGTGCCCCTGGTTGATGAATACTTCTACCTGCATTGTGTTAATCAATGGGAACATTATTGAAGAAATGCTGCATCATTGGTGAGAGATACAAACCATCACCACACCTAGTCTCGTACCCAGACCCACGCCACAGCAGCGGATGGATTACATTATCGCTACGTGGAAGTAGGGTCTGGAGAATCTCTCGGATCGTGGCCAGTGGAATGTAATAATTAACATTAAGTCATACCACTGTCACGCGCTGCGGGTGAATACATGTATAAGAGGTCTCGTGGACCTTATGGGTAATCAATTGTCACCTGCAGTGTTGGTAAGATGAGTTACTGATATCTGCCCCTGTCTATAGTAGAATGGCATCGCTCCTGCATACACTGCTGTAGCATCTCTCCTTGTTAGTGCTTCGATCTGGTCCTTCATTAACGCGCAAAGGACTAACAACGATGACTACTGACCCTCCCGCTCGTCTGTCGAACAGTTTAGGCAGGATTCAATAGCAGATGGACTTCCCGTATCCACGAAGACATCACAACCACTGGCTTCCATAGCTGCTCGCTGGTCAGACCATAGATATTATAGTTGACTGAAAGCCAAGCTTGATTGCAGCGGAGGTGATCTCATGATTACGAACGCGCGCGTGACTGTCACGTCAATTAAAACCACTAATTGCGCATGCTTGCAATCCGATTGTACCGTTCAGAATCGAACGGCGGGAGCCACGATTTTGCCGAGAGATTCTCCAGACCCTACTTCCACGTAGCGGTGATGTAATTCATCCGCTGCTGTGGCGTGGGTCTGGGTACGAGACTACACCACACCTAGGTATGAGAAATATTTGTGTGTACATGAATACAAACTTCATATCATTGAGCATACCGTATATCACTAGAAGTAGGAGCATCACAAAGGTGACGAAGATGCTGTTGTACAGTAAAATGATGGCAAATATCGGCTAAGTGAAAGTCGATTGCTGAAAATATTCTCTCCTCTAACAGTTGCATTAAAAGATTCACATCTAAAACATACATAAAGGTTGTCAGGTTATTTATCCGAATCATGAATGTTATATTTTCTTTTGTTAAAGGGGGGAATCCCCTTTCAAATGTTAGTACCCCGTGCCATAGTTATGGGAACACAAAAATACACTCACACAACAGACCTTTCTGCACTGAAAGCTGAGCATGGTCCAAAATCATGCATTGATTGAACCAGGTGAAGCACCAGATTAATTTTAGGTTTTCTGAGTCGGGTAGGCATGTAATTCTTGACATTGGTAACAAATTCTTCGCGAATTTGTTTGCCATTAGGATTTAGGATCACGGGTAATATACATGTAACCGTATAATATGTAATGAACAAACACAGTCCTTGAAGTGTTTGTAATATTATAATTAATTAATTTGATGTTAGGTCCCTCCCACAAGTATTGACTCACACGACAACACACACTCACTCACACACACACACTCACACACAAACTGACATACACACATGGATATGTACACTGATGACTGATGGTGTCAGTTTTGACAATATTAAAACCTCAGCATTGCTTTGATGTTAGGTCCTCCTACAAGTATTGTGCCAGCACACACACACAATCAAACATACATGCACGTGTCACTGATGACTGATGAGATGTCAGTTTTGACAAATGCATTGCTTTGATGTTAGGTCCCTCCCACAAGTATTGTGCCACACATGCACAAATACACATACATACTACACATACGTACACACACACTGACACACAAACACACACATGCACATGCACACACTTGCACACACTGACACACATGACACATGATAAGCGACATGAGGCTGACAGCAGTGAAGGAGGCTGCAAAGAAGATGTAGAACAGACAGAACTCTGAAAGGTTATCAGCAATGGGTGGCCAAATAAAATAGTTGAGGTACCAGAATATGCTCGTAGGTACTGGAATTTCAGAGAGGTGTTAACCACACAGGATGGTGTGATCTACAAAGGTGGTCAAGTGGCGATGCCGAGTTCACTGCTCAAGAGAGGAGTTTTCTTGTGTCGTCTACATTCAAGTCATCAGGGTCAACAGTCTACTTTCCTTCGAGCTAGAGATGTGGTCTACTGGCCAGGCATGTTGGAAGATATCAAGCGGGTAACCACAACCTGTCCTAGAACATGCCAGCACAAGCCAAACAAGATATCAGAGCACATGAGATTCCAGAACAGCCATGGGCTAAGGTGGGGTTGGATATGTTCCGGAGCAAAGGAAAAGGCTACTTGATCATCATTGACTATTTAACAAACCTGTCCACTATCACAAACTCTAACATCGGATGTGATTGGTGCAACTAAGGAACAGTTTGCCAGACATGGAATTCCAGTAGTGGTTCAGAGCGATGGAGGACCACAATTCATGGCCCGTGAATTTCAAGTATTTGCATCTACCTGGGGGTTTGTGCATACCTTCTCATCCCCATGCAACAGTCAGTCCAATGGCAAAGCAGAGTCGGCAGTACAGATAGCCAAGCGGTTATTGAAGATGTGCCCTGATCCATACCTGGCACTGTTAGAATGGAGAAATACTCCCACCTCTGGCATGGGATCTAGCCCAAACCAGAGACTATTCTCAACAAGAACTTGGGGTGTCCTGGTGACTAGTCAGGAGAGACTAAAGCCCGAGATCCAGGAAGATATGTGGGAACGTGGAAGCAACAAACTAGACAGAGGCCAGCACAAGTGCAATTAGAACCCATACAAGCAAGTGGGTCAGCCAGTGTTGGTTCAGATGGTTTGCAAGGAAAACCCAATGGAACAGGGGAATGTGCATGGACCAGCTGTCTGACAGATCATACATAGTGGACGTGGATGGTCAAATCTTGAGAAGGAACAGAGTGTTTCTGAGACCCTCCAGTCACCAGCCAGATGTGGATGCAGAAGACAGAATGTCTGATCAAGGACCTACCAAGGAGCTATCAGTCCCAAATGTGGAGAATCCAGCGTTGGAAGTGACTACCCTACCAAGAGAGGCCACGACTGTTGAAGGGAGGTCAGTACACCTGGCCCATGAATGGGATCAACTTTGAGAAGGGCCATCAGTAAATGAACACCCCCCTGCAGCTGTGGAGAACATTGACGGTTACGCCTGTCGTGGGTAAAGATAGAGTGCTAACACACTCTGGACGAGTTGTGCAGGAACCCACTTGGTTCAAGGATTTTGTAAAGAACATCTAACTCATTATTTAGGAGAGGGGATGTTGTGTTAATGATGATGTAATGTGTGTGGGTGGGGATCACGTGTCTGTTGTAACGGCATAGTGCATACCTGGATTTTCAAGTCATTCTCAAACACATTAAGCACCACATGCAGACATACCAACGAGATGAGTATGCAGTATATATTGATACGAGCAGCTGGGGCAGCCTAAAATAGGGGTAAGTGCAGAAAAATGGATCATATTGGAGAGAATTTGAAAGCTTACAGCAGCAGTGCATGTGGAACCACATGTCCCATACACAGTGAAGCTGGGATCTCTTGGAGGGATTATTATCAGAGGGGATATAGCATGGCCAAATGTCAAAACTGCTGCCTCGTAAGTAGGAGCTGTGCTGGTGTACGTAATGTGTTCCGTCGCCTCTTCTACTGTACTGCCTAATTCGGTACCTAATCCAATGAGAGTCGCGGTACATTGTTTGGAATCTACCCACTTAGTAAAGTAAAGGTTCTGTTTGTAGATTATTTTTTTGTTCCACATATATAGTGTCAGATTTGCATTTTTGCAGGTTGTTATTAGTAATATAAAAGTGCAAAAGTGGGTAAAAATTATTACAATCATGATGATTAGCATTGTGGTTACATGCATAGATACTTCAAGACCTAAGCAAATTCATTGTAATCATACTACAGTCTGAGGATCTCTGTTGGGCAAAGGTATTGGGGTATTGTGAGGAAATAACATATTGTCACATTACACCCAAGCCCTGGATGCTCTTGTGTCTGAATGAAACGTGCACAAATTGATGTATTCAACTGTTTGTATGTGCTATGTGTATATGCATTTCATTTAAAATACAAACTTTCTGTACAAATGCGCTTGTGTAGCACTCAACAACCAGTAACCATTTACCAGTCAATGACGTAATAATTACGTATATAGTATCCCCACGGATGACGGATGTATTCGTCATGGCAACCATGATTCGTAACCTGCGCGAATTGAAGCTTCTTGTTCAGTGGAAAGAATCACAGCACTACTATACTCTTTGAAAGAAACAACTGGCTTACGCTATTAAAGCTTCCTTTTAAAAAGTTTACTTTGTGGTGGTCGAAAAAAGTGGAGACAGCTGCATGTAGCAGGTTTTTTTATATCACGTATATCACAAAGGAGGTATGCGTACGCTAACGTCACACATCATTTGCTCTGTCGTATTGGTAAAAAGCTGGCACCAAAACGTACGTCGCTTAACGATCATAGAATCATTTTCTCGAAAGTTGCCCATTTCAAATTTCAAGAGTTCAGAAGAAAAATTATGCTCGAATAAAATTAGTTGAGTTAGTGAATAAATTCTTCAATATGGAAGCAACAACATAACGCCCAGCAAACCATTTAACAGATGTTTGCACCATATATAATTCAACTTTTTTTTTGTTTAAAAAAAGGATGAATGGTCTAGATATCCTTTACATTCTGCAGACTTGTCCGTCCATAAGTGCATTGTTATGTATGCCAGTACTTGCCCCCATCGTACATGAAGCTAAAAATACAGTGATTCCACAAATATATGAATTTTACATGGATTTTTCTTTCGTTATAAAAATTACTTGTGGATTTGCATATGTATCTCTGTGGTGGTGGGTCTGTGAGGGTCTGTGTGCCTTTCCACCATGTTGAAATTTCTACATAATACTGACTTTGATGACACTATTTTGCCTAATAGTTGCTTCAGATTTTGACACTTTTATTAACTAGTGGGTCGAGATTGCTGTAATTACTTCCTAAAATGAAATTTCGAGAAACCCAAATATTGAATTCAAATTTGGAATGGAACTATAAAACCAGCCCGGAACGGAATTGGGCTTCGACAATAACCGTAAAGCCCCACCCATATCCACAGTGAAGGGCGTAGCCCGTTACCTTATATCGCACGTATCCATAGAGACCACGCGCTCGAATTAAAGATTTTGTCAAAGAAAATTGCTGTTGCATGTAGATCGAGCCTCTTGTGCGTAATATAAGTAGGGGACACGATAAAGATTACGCTTCGTCCCCAACGATCGATATTATACGGCATGTAAACGAGAATTAAACGAAGTAAATTGAAAACGAAGTTTACATCGCGTGAGCGCGAATTGAACCCGGATTAAACGATAAACCTAACACGTACAAAACACGGTCCTTCAGGCCTCGAAAATATATATCGAAAACAACGTGTATTAATAAAAATAAATGGTTAATTAATTGCGTTATGTGCTCCATCTCACGAATCATACCTATGACTGTACCAAGCAATTCCTAACAAAGGTTAAGAACAACAATATGAAGAAAATAACTGTAGGTAAAGAAAATCATCTTGTTACACCCAACTAGAAAGCAGCACTGAGGCTGGAGATGAAGAGCGTATAATTATGATCTCTCTCCTCATCCCTTCATTCTAATCTCTCCTCATTACTCATCTCTACTTCTCTTCAACACCTTTTCTTTTTGTGCCATATGTCTTTGTGTCCACATAAGCTAGAACTTTACACAATCAAGTTGTGGGGAATTTGGAGGACTAGGTAGAATCTCTGTACCTGTGATGACCGATGAAGAGGGAGAGGGCAGACCTATAATAATGCAATGAAATTACTGCATATCGCCACAAGGCTACTCTCAATAGTGACCATTCGTTTTGTTACTTGGTGCCTTCTGAGTGTGTGTGTGTGTGTGTGTGTGTGTGTGTTTGTGCACATGTGTAAATGTGTGTGTGTGTGTGTGTGTGTGTGTGTGTGTGTGTGTGTGTGTGTTTGTGCACATGTGTAAATGTGTGTGGATGAATGTTGGTATGTGCATGCAACAACACTATAAGAGGTTTTTTGGTATTTCTCTCTCCGGCCAGAAGCTTCAATGTGGTGCACCCTGACTGCATCTCTGCACATGGAGAGCGGGCATGCCACAGTTCTGCTTCAAAGTGCATGGGAGGTCTTGCTTATAAAGGAGCTCCTTGTTATACTCCCAACGCTGAGCTTGACCTCCTGCTACTGCCCTCTCTTCACCTGTCCCCTCCTTAATTCCTTATTTTCCCATCTACCCTAGCTCCGTGGGAAGTGCCTCTCGGTTCATTGCTGTTGGCAGGTTGCACGTGTCAATCTTTACAGCAGGCAGTGGAGGCGGGGCACATCAATGATGTTACTTTAACACACAAATTGCTGTCTTATACCTGTATAAGCATGTCCAAAGCTGTGCACATACTCAGAATAAAGTTGACTGTATTCCTGAGACATGGCATGTTGTTGAACTCAGCCTAAGTAATGCAGAATCGGTAAAACAATCTCTACCATTAGATGTAGATGCCGTTTAACCATAGAATACAAAAAAGGTGCCATTTGAATATACGCAGAATTGTTCACATATTTGAACTAATTGACTTCCGTGTAGCTGAATTGAAATGAAAAATTTAAAGCTAGTTAGCGTGTTCATTCAGAGCTACTACAGTATGCTCCCACTTTTCTGTGTGCTTAAAGCATGTGTGTGTGTGAGAGGGGGGGGGGGGGAACTAATTAAATACAGGATAAAACCACATCCAGGAAGACTGAGACAAGACCAGAAAACGAATGTTATGGTTATTAGTATGTGCAGAGCAAACTGATTACGCAACAGGAACATACACAAGTAATGTTTTATCACTGTTGCTGCATTCTGGCCATGCATCATAACTAGGGTGTGTAACCTCCCCTGCATAATGAAAATCGATTTTTTCCGAATACTAATCGATTTTTCAGGTTTCTGTGGATCTGAAAATCGATTTTTCCGAATAGTTTAAAAAACAAATTCGATTTTTCCGAATAGGTTTTGCCAAATTTCCTGCCGAATACCTAGGTTATTCAGGTTATGGTGCTTGTGGAGTGCACTACAAACAAGACCAGCTGAAGACACACACTGAGAAGATAATTCATGTCTGCACAGAAATCCACCTGGACTAGAGCTATGCATGTCAGTTGAAAACACAGAGACACAAAGGTCTACAGTAGCCTGTGTTTGTCATATAGAGTTTAATAAATTGTATGTCTTTACCATGCACTTGTACATATCAATAGTAATGGAAGCCTAACCAATCAACACTAACCACTGAGACCAGACATCGCCATTAAAAACTCACCCCACATCACGTACTCCACTTACAATCATCCCTCAACACGTTCTCGCTATAAATGCATATCAAATTTCCCATTAGTTTAATAATTGCGTAATGCTCTCCAATTCCTACACATACTCAAACAGAGCGCGCTTACTTACTTGATGTGGGTTAGAAGTCTGTCATTCTATTTCACTCGCTAGCGCAATACTCAGATAGTTCACATTGTACCACTGTACAATAAAACAATGCAATACTAGTACTGGTACATAAATTTATTGCTACTACATATCTATTTACTCAATGCCTATCAAATTATAAATTGCTTCTGTATGTATTAATAGTAAAAAAAACAGTGACATATGTTATATATATATATAACTCTAATTATGAAATAAATCAGATCCTGATATTAGTATAAAACGGTACTTGAATAATGGGCGAATTGTCGATGCTGACGACGAATACCTAAGTACCTCCGAATGGAGAAACATAAACCGGTTATTTAGAATAGATAAAATTCACAATCTTAAATTTCTAAAGTAGGATTTGTCAGTTTTCTATACAATCATCCTAGACCAGACAAGTGTGGTTAGTTGTATGTACCACAATGTCCCTTGCACCCATA